>NW_019168322.1:0-23462 GCF_002303985.1 Durio zibethinus
ACTTTTTGTATATTCATTTACATACATGAGTTTTAGTCCCGGATTCTGTCCTTATTAAGAGGAAGCAAAGTAACTACACTCTCATGAGATGATAACATCCGTATTTACTAGCGAAACATTTTCACTCAGATCGAGCCATTTCCATTTGTAGCTTGTAATAAGTGAGGATTGGTGTGCCTTATTAGTCTACAATGGACAATGAAGTAAGGTTGATTTAGGAACCTTTTGATGAATAAATCCTAACTAGCATCAGCCATAGAAAACCTGCCTAGGTTAGAACCATGACTGCTTTTTTAAAAAATAACCAAAAGTTAGGATGCTGTTATATTCTATTATTTTCTTGTATTATATGGTTGCTATGTTATTTCTACTATTTGTTTGTTTTGAATTATTGATTCATTTTATTTTTATATTCTTTAATTCTGTTGCATATATTATATAAGTATCATATTTTAGAAAAGGGCATTTGTTTTAAGTCAGTCATCAGCAAAAATACATAAAAAGAAGTTATCATGGAGCCATCAGTGGTGTTAACCTTTTGTAAAAATTATTTTAAAGCTAAAAGCCAAGCTAATTTCTTTCATAGAAATTACCCAAATTAGGATATGTGGGGCACTTTGATATAGTTTATGTTTAAGGGTAATAATAGTGCAAATAAAGTTAGGGAAAAAAAAGTAAAAAAGGGTAAAAAAGGTAAAAAAAAATATTTACGAATGGAGTTTGTCATCCTTTTGGAATTTAATCATTTCATTCTACATTCATCAATAAGGTGATTTGTATATTTTAAGTTGTCCTATTTTTGTAGATATATTTGCATCATTATTATATTCAAGTATTTAGAGTAATATTTTGTATAGCATGCAAATTAGGAGTTGTGTCATTCATTCAATAAGAATAATAGCATAAACATATTGGGTTTAACCCCTTGAAATAAAACACTTGTTTTATTTGGTATAAGAAGCTAAAAATATGGGAGATCAATTGGACGCCCGAATTTGTGCATTAGAACGCAATTAAGAGGAGATTGGTCATAACATTTGAGGATGCCAAAATAGCTCGTTGAGTTGACAAAAATGGTTGACAAGCTTAAGGAGTTTATTTTGGGCCTTTTCAATGGTCCTTACCAGTTTCAACTCAAGTAAGTCCGATAAACTCTTGAAGTTGTGATCAAATGATTCTTACTAGGCCCAATACATTCTCGAGCATGCTAAAGTATTAAGTGGTTTGAACAATAATATAGGTTTGGACAAGATCATAAAAGGGATAAGTGATCTGACCATGTAAGTGTTTGAGTTCAAATTTTGATTTCTAAGATAGAGTTACCAAGTTCCATACAACCTTCACCAATCATTTCAAACCTGAACCTACATTCAAATCCTTCTTATGTCTGTTTTTAACCTCTTTTTCAAGCAGCTAAGATCAAGAACCAAAACTTTATACAATCTCTGATAAGTCCACATCCAAACCAAAATCTTCAGCCTTTCATTTCCTAACTAGCTATTCAGTCAATTGCTCAACTCTAAACTTTTGCACCATCACCAAATTCTCAAACTCATAGTCAATTTGTTGCCCAATAATTACCTAAGAAAAAAAATAGTTAGATACCATCCCCATTTCATATGAAAAACTCTTTCCCTATCTATTTAAGAGACACTTTATAGTCCTTGTGCCTTCAATGCCTTTACTCCGTATCCAAAATATTTTGACCCAAATGCAAGATGCGAATACCATGGTGGGATTATGAGGTAGTCCATTGAGAATTGTAAGTTCAAACACAAGGTGCAATCACTCATAGATGTAAAATAATTTGATCCAACGACAATAGGGGGTTAAAGATTTAAAATCAATAAGAAAAATATGTCATGATAATGAACATAGATAGGATTTTTTTCATTAAAAAGGGTTTACGAATGATAGGTTGTTTGGAAAATAAAATGTTTTGTCAATTTTTTCAATGTGGAAGATTTTTTTTATGTTAATATGATGTCTTTTTTATCTTGAATATGTGAATTATGGTTTGTCTTTAACTCATCCCCTTTTTCAATTTCCACATTTTTCAATAAAGAGTTTTGTCATTCATGTTTCATTCATTCATTCATCCATTTATTCATCCATTTATGTATCCACTCAATAGAATGCTATTCACGTGTGCTTTAAAATGGAATTTCTTGAAGAATAATCCCTGTAGTTTCTGCAAATGATTAAAAGAATATTTATTTTATAAGAGAGGTAAAAAATATTATTGAAGGACTTTTTACTCAAGGAAATGACCAACCCAAATGACCTAGCTTAAGACCCTTAAGGGAGAAGCTATGGAATCTAGATAAACAAAGAAAGTATAGTCACTTGAAAGAAAGAATTCAAGTTGTTGAAGATAAGGATAAATATGGTGATACAAAGGAATCCCAGCTAATTCTAGATGTGGTTATTCCACTAAATTCAAGGTCCCAATATTTAATAAGTATAATGAAATTAGATGTCTTGAAACACATTTGACTTAATACTGTCACAAAATGATTAGGTATGCAAGTGATAAAAAGTTACTTATTCATGTCTTTCAAGAAAGTTTAACTGTGGCAATAGTTCATTAGTATCACAATTTGGAAAGCTGCTAAATTCATACTTAAAGGGATTTATCCTGGGTATACTTGAAGTGGTATCAGAATATATTAGAGTTAGCTCCAGATCAATTAACCTTTTAAAATATGAGAGAAACCCAATAAGAGCTATAAAGAGTATGTTGTTAGATGGAAAGATGTTGCATTGCAAGTCCAACCACCTTTAACTAATAAAGAGTTGAATTCTCTATTTATGGATACCCTTCATTCTCCTTATTATGATAAGTTGATGGGTAATACATCCTTAGAATTTGTTGATTCGCTATTTGTTGTAGGCATAATCAAGAATGAGATAAAAAGAGAAAGAATTATGAATGCCAAATTAGAAACTCATTATGAAAGGCAAGAGAATATTACAGAGGAATATGCCTAAAAAATAATTGTTGAAAGATAAAATAAGAGAAACCTCACTATGATATGAAAAGATTTGGTGAATGATTATTTCTATTCGTCACCATATTATTCTCAACCGACACCTCAGGTTGGTAATTTTCCTTAATCATTTCATTCCTATATTCCAATTCCTTTGCCACAAACATTCACAAAACAAAAGATCAACCTAAACCATTCAAAAAGTCGTAAAAGAAAGAGAGTCAAGATGTATCATTCATTCCCAATATTTTATGCTGAGCTCTTTATCTTATAAAAAATCATAGAATTTCAGTTATCCTTACAAAACCTAAAAGGTCTCCTTACCCGAGTGGTATAATCCCAATGTTAAATGTGAATTCCATGATGGGATTGAAGGGCATTCCATAGAAATTGTACTACCTTCAAAGATATAGTTTAGGCTTTGATTGACGCAGATCTCATGAAGTTTAAAGAACTAGTTAGTAGTTTTAATGATTGATAGTGATGGAGTTGCAAAAAAATGATGTTAAAGTTGAAGCGCCAATTGGGGAACTTTTGTTTTTATAACTTTAAATGTCATCTTAAAGCACTATCGAGAATGTGAATTTTTCGGTAAGTCTGAATGTTTGCATTGAATGAATGGACACTATGCATCATAATGTTTCACAGATTTATATTATCATTTGAGGTTTGTTCATTTCTTTTAAGTTTTGGATTTATAGGTTTACTTTGAAAGAAAAATAGTAAAAAGGGGAAATTATTATATTTGAATAAAACCTCACATAGTTAAATCCTAAGATTATAGAAAGAGAAGTGCCTTTAAAAATGGGAAAATGGAAAAAGTGAAAAAAAAAGAAAAAAGGGAAAAAAAAGGAAAGTTTTGAGTCTCGAATGAGTTGACGATCACTATTAGAAATTTCTCAAATACCTAAACTCCTTAAATTATCCAGTTGAGTCCATTTCATCAATTGTGACCCTATAAAAGCCATGAATTTGAATTCATGAATCTTGTTCTGACCTGATAATGTATGATATCAAAAGGTGATATTCTTTTCCAAGGCAATGAACAATGAAATAACTAATTGAAAAAGAAAAATTGGGATTCTTAGAAGATTAGGCATACACAAAATTTTTTTTTTAAGAATTCATATGTGGTAATGTGATATTTCAATGTTACGTTGTAGCTTCAAAAATTTTCAAAATCAAAGCCATTCCAAGTCTTTTAAAATGACCTTAGACTTACCAACTTATCAACTTTTTATCCTAAAATTGATCTAGTCCAGTCTCTTAAGAGCACATTGATCAGAAAAAAAAGTCCTCATTGCCTCTTAAGATAACTTAAGTCATGATCAACCCATTTGTTTTATTTTTGTGGAATGACATAGACCATTTGATTTTTTTCTTATTCATTTCACATGACTTTTTTTCTCAGGCATCTTCCATTAAATGCATTAGTGGCAAATTGAATTTAGGTATAAGGTTATAGGAGGCATGTTACAAAAAAAAAAGAGAAAAAAAAAGAGAAAAAGAAAAATGGTTATGATATCATGCACTTAAGGAATTCAAATAAATCCAAATAGAGTCCTGACAAATCTAAAATTTTTGGAGAAAAAACAAGGAAAAAGCTAAAAGTATAAAATGCAAAAAGCCAAAAGAAAAGTCAAGAAAACCAATAATTTCAAAAAAAAAAAAAAAACTTTTGAAGTGAAAAAACCTTTCTTCATATTTATTTTTCCAATAAGATTTTCTTTTCAATTTAAGTGACTATACTTGAAATGACAAATGGTTGTATTTCATCATCCCTTCATTAATGTAGAAATTTATCATTTGCTACACCATTGATCCTGATATAATTCTTTCAAAATAAATCCTAACTAAATATCACCCTTCACACTAAAGAAAAAAAAATGCATGTAGGTGTTAAAAAAATGGTGATGTTCCAATGAAATCCTGTATGTTAGGGTAAAAGCCTAATATAAAAATTCTTAAAAGTTTTTGAATCCACTCAATGAAAAAATACAAAAGAAAAATGTGAGAAAAAAGAGGAAAAATGAAAGAAAAATAAAGTAAAAGAAGAAAGAAAGTAAAATAGAAATGAAATGAATGGGTGAAAAACACAAGAAAATGAAAAGACATATACTTTAGAATGAATCATTCAAATGAAATAATGTTCCTTGGTTTTAATTACCCTTAAATACTTGCTTTGAGCCTATTTACCCTTTTCTTTCGAAAACCTGAATGTTAGCTTACATTACATCCTGTGAAAAATTCACATTGGATCAAGTATGGACGCTTAAAAATTAAAAAGCTTTTCGTAGAAAAATGGCTTTGAAATCAATGAACCTTTTGGTCTCTATTTATTACTTAATTTTCTTTTTGGACCATTAATCCTTTTTTATTAGCTTTGATTTTTTAAGTGCATGATGTGATAATCAATAAAAAATTAAAAAAAGGAAAACATAAAAAAATAAATGTGGCTCTAAGGTGAAAACTCTAAAAAAGCCAGTCTAGGCAAATCTTTAATGCCACTCCTAATGCTAAATGTTGTAGATATTGAACAGAGATAAGCCAAGCTTTTTTTAAAGATCTGAAAATATTAAAGCTTGATATATATCAAAATATTACATTTAAAGGCCAAAGAAAATGTTGAACATGTTTGGTATTCAAGGGATTCATGTTTGTAGAAGAACTTATATTCCATTTATGAGCTTACATGAAAAAGTATAAGCCTTTTTTATTCTCTTCATATGGAGAAACCCTTTTGAATGAACAAAAACCTCATGCATTAAACTATTCAATCCATTTGAAAAGAAAATTTTCACCTCCTTTATTTCTAGTAGGGATTGCCAATTCTCTAAAAAAAAATTTAGGTCCAATTTTTCTAGCATTAGTAAAATTTTAAGCTCAGTTTAGCTAGCATATAAGTTTTAAGCCCAATTTAACTAGCACGTAAGCCCATATTAATTGGCACCAATAAAGTTTTAAGCCAGTTTCGTTAGCATCAATCAAAATTTAAGCCTAGTTTAGTTGGTATGTAAGCCAAGATTAGCTAGCACCAATGAAGTTGTAAGGCCAGTTTAGCTAGCATCAATCGAAATTTAAGCCCAATCTAGCTGACATATAAGCTCAATGTTAGTTGGCATTGAGAAATCATTAAATTACATAATTAGTTGATACATAAGCCCAGTTTAAATTACATATAAGCCCAATTTAGCTGACATGTAGGCTAGATTAGTTGAAAAAGTGTACACCCCTTTATTCCCTTTAAGTGGTGAAATCTTTTTGAATCAACAAAAATCTCTGGCTACAGACTTATCCAATCATTAAGAAAGAAAATTTTTATCTTTTTCATTTCTAATAGAGATTGTCAGTTCCCCTAAAGAAATGAAATTTTAAGCTCAGATTACTTGGTACTCAATGAAAGTTTAAGCTTAGATTATCTGGCACCCAATAAAATTTAAGCCCAGTTTAGCTAGCACTCGATGAAAAAATTTAAACCTAGATTACCTAGCACTCAATAAAATTTTAAGTTTAAATTATCTGGCACCAAATGAAATTTAAAATTGGATTATCTGGCTCCCAATGAAATTTAAGCATAGTTTAGCTAGTATTCGATCAAAAATTTAAAACCATATTACCTCGCACTCAACAAAATTTTAGGCCTAAATTATCTAGCACCCAATGAAATTTAAGCTCGATTTAGTTAGCCCTTGATGAAATGATATGCCTAGCTTAGCTAGCACCCAATAAAATTTAAACCCAGCTTAGTTGACATTCAGTGAAAATTAAACCCAGTGTAACTAGCACTCAATGAAGATTTAAGCTCAACTTAGCTAACATCTAATAAAATTTAAGTCCAGTGTAGCTGGCACCAATAAAAATTTAAACCTAGTTTAAATAGCACATAAACTCAGAATTAGCTAGTACAAAAGCCCAAATTAGCTGGCATGTAGGCCCAGATTAACAGTCACTTGATTCAACTTTTGGTTTAGTTCTAGTCACTTTATTCAACATGTGGTTTAATCCCAATCATCCTTATCCTTCAACCTATAGCTTAATTCTAGTCATCTTAAGAAAAAAAATAAAAAAACAAAAAAATAACAACCAAAACCAAAAAAAAAAAAAAAATTACCTTAGGAAATAATATCCAGACAAAATTGTTGTTTATGTCTTTGCATTATTCATGATTCTCAGAAATATGCAAAAAAGGATAGCTTTGAATACTTAATTTTATTTGGGATATTTTAATTTTTTAAAATGAGTTTGTTTTTGTAATTGTGCCTTGATCATCAATTTTTTGGGTTCATTAATAGTCCATGTTTAGATGCTCGAGGATGAAGCCCAATGTGAGCCCCATAGTGAAGTCCACTACAGTGGCTTAAATAATATCCGGAATAGTCTAGTAAAAAGCATTTTAAAAAAAGTTATTCTTAAAGCCCATCAATGTCCCATTGTTGGCCATTACATATATAAAAAATAATAATAATAAAAAGTAAAATATTAAAAATAAAAAATACGTATATAATAGATATAAAGAAATATTTAAAACATATTAAAAACATAAATAATAAAAAATAATATAAATAAAAATGAAAATAAATATATATAATAAAAAAGCTTAGCCTACTCAATTTAAAAACATACATACATGGGACATGAAAGTACAAAAAAGAAGTTGATGGAAGCAAGTTTCATGTGAAAAAAATAAAAACAACAAACCAAAAAAAAAAATGCATGAAAAGCCATTATGCTTAAAGAAAAATGCATAAGGACATTCAAGGAAGATGGCAATGAGGTATAGAGAAATGTGGGTTAGGCAGTTTTGCTAACTGCTAAAGCAAAAAGGCAAGTAGAAATGAGAAAAAAGATTTACGGTTCAATGAAAAAAGAAGAGAAAAAGAACCAAAAACTAAACAAAAAAAAACATAATGCAGAAAAGAAAAGGAGTAGAAAACACAAAATACAGGAGAAAATAGGGAATGAAAGCAATGAAAAAAAAAAACCAAAAAAGAAGCTGGGTGGTAAAAGGAAGTAAGAGAGTGACCAAAAACGAGTGAACTAGGAATTGAGAAGAAGCAAAAAATGAAAGGCAACCAAAGGAAGGGGCAAAAGGAAAAGTAAAATAAAAGGGTGATTGGGTAAAAAATTTTGAAAAAGATAGGGGATGGTAAAGCTACCAGAAGCTACTAGTAATAGGTGACTTAGACGAAGAGCTAGAAACTAAAAAAAGATAGAGGCAACAATGGGAACAAGAGAAAAATGGCAAAAAGGAAAAACTGCAAGAAAATTTAAAAAAAAAATACAAAAAGAATGGCAGAAGAGAAGTTGTAGGACAAGACGCAAAAATCATAAAAACTGGTGATCATACAATAGTAGCATGAGGAAGAACATGAAAAAGACCAGAACGAAAAATGAAGGACAAAAGAAAAAAAGGTAGAGTTTTTAAAAAGGAGAAATGGCCAAAAAAAAAAAAGGGAAACTATGATGGGAAAATACAAAACAAAATTGAAGACACAGAGGAGGTACTTTCAGCAAAACAAAAAATAAAAGAATCGATAATAGCATTAGGAAACTTGTAGCGAAAAACTTGAAAAGAGTAGCAAAAAAAAACTGTAAAATTATAAGAAAAAGTATAAAGGCAATAGCTGAAAGGAAACCTGAAAATATTCAACAAAAAACAAAAAAAAAAAAAAGGGGCTTGAAGCTCACAGAAAAAGTAATCTCTTTAGACCTTTTCGAGCATGTCATGCTTAAATCTTTCGTGCTTAGCTTTGATATCTTGATCATTTGCTCATAAAATTTAAAACCCTACTTTTTAGTTTTAGTTTCTCTAGTTGTTAAATCCTTGGCTGTTTAGCTTACTTCTTTTTGTATTTTTTTTTTGTTTTAAATTTCATTTAAACCTTTCTTTAATTGGTTTTAGTAGTTATTTAGCTTAGCAAAATTTCCCTTAAGCAAATTAGCTACTGTTTGAAACTTGATAGTTTGTAGATGTGATTACAATTAGCTACTATTTTATTCGATCTTCAGGCAGTTTTTATTTTTCTTTCAACTTGTTAACTTTAATCCTTTACACTTTGAATGCCAAATTCACAACAAAAATTGTAGTGAAAAAATTCTAAGATAAATTCATGCAACTCAAAATATAATAATAATAATAATATTATTATTATTATTAATTCCACCTAAAAAATAAATAATAAATAATAAGAATAATAAAATTTTAATACAAATGGAAAATATATAAAAATTCATTATTTAGAAAATTATAAAATACGAGTTTGCTCTGAAAATTTATCTAGATGTTGAAAATTTTTAAAGAGGTTTGTAAATTCTTAAAACCTCAAAACCCTAAAAAAAAAGTCTAAATAAAACCCTAAAACAAAGCTTTAGGTAAAACCCTAAACCCTAGATAAAACCCAAGACCCTAAAATACAATCTTGAAACTCTGAGCCTTAATTAAAACTCTAAATAAAAACCTTGAAATCTTCATCCACTTAAAACCCTGAGACCATCCCAAAATTCAAGGTTTTATATGAAATCATTTTGTGAAATAATTTATTTTTAAATACTACCTAAATGATAAGATATTTAAGAAATTTTATTTTATTAAAAATTTTCATATAATTTTATTTTTTAAAAAATATTAGATAAAGAATAATAAATAATAAATTAAGATTTTAAATATAAATAGTTGTATCCAAATTTTAGCTAAATGTTAGAGAGTTCAAGTGGCCTATTTATATTTCAAAATCCAATTTCTAAAGTTCGCATTTTATTGTCACTTGCGTATATCTCATTTTTAGATTAATGTTTACATTTATTATGCATATATGTATGTTTATTTTAATTATTGATAATTAATATTAATTATATCATTTTTTCATTTTTTACTACATGAAAAGTTCTCTAAAAAATTAGTTTAAAAAATGAATAAATAAATAAAATTAAAATAATATTTCAAGAAATATAATTTTTTATACTCTATCTAGATATAGGATAGTTGCCAATAATTATTATTGTCATAGAATATTATTTTATTTTTAAGAAAATATTGTGATAATTCTTAGACGAAAAAGATTTTCTTCAAATTCTATCTTTATGTTGGAAAATTTTAAATTATTTCTTTAATTTATAGATTTTTTCAACATTTCTAAATAATTTTTTTTATTTTATTTCTTAAAAAGAAAGAGAATTATTATTAAATCTTAAAATGAAATCATTTTTATCCAAAACCAATGATAATGCATGATTAATTGATACCAATTTTATGGGCATTGTGGGGTGCTAATCTTTCTCGACGTATAACCAACTCCCAAATCCAATCTTATTTCATAAACTAAAATTATTTTTTTAATAAACTTTAACTTGTTTATTATTTATTAAAAAGATAAATTTTTTCTATGGCCATCACACTTTAAAATGATTGATGGTTACTTTTAATATCTGTATGATTTTAAATTTTACATCTAACAATCAAGTCTTCGGACTAAAACATTATAACAATAATCTAAACAAAGTTTTTCTCTCATTAAGGTGGCTCTCATAATCATGCTCCTCTAAGTTTTTTTAATGGCTAAATACTTATTTAACCTTTTTATTATGTCATTTTTTATTGGTTTGATACTTAAAAAAAAAATTAAAAATAAACAATTCAATACCTAAATTTGCATTACTTCAAGGGTTAACTTTGTTATGACGTGGTTTATTTAACTAATGATAAAATGTTAGTTGTTGCCTTGTCATCGTTATATCATTAGTGGATCTGTTATTGTCTCGAGCTTTACTCTTAAGCGTAGCAATCATGCGGCCTTCAATAGGAAACTGTCGTTTAAGTATGCGTAAGTTAGCCTCTAACAAAGTTGAGTAGGTATACACACTAAGAAGGCACTTGGTGAAAGAATACAAGATCCTTTATTGATGAAAAAATTTTGCTTTATACAATTGTGGTTGAGTAGCTTGAATGGCTTACAAAATCACTAACTCTTATATGTGTTCCTAAAGGAAGGGGGCACCCCTATTTATACATGAACCCCTATGGCCTATGTATCACTAGAGAGCCACGTGTGTAGCTCTTATATACATTCTAGAGGGTTTCAAAGCCCCTAGCCATATATAAGGTCGATTGGGCAATCTCTAGCAGGGGGCTAGTTCTAAGCACTCTGCAGTGCACTAGTTCTAAAAGGCTCCAGGCTTCTTTGCTAGGCATTACAGTATTTTTGCCTTTTTTTTTTTTCCAAATAGTGGCCTGGGTGAGGCTTATCTAGAGCCTTCTCATGCCCAATGCCAGCACCATTCTTCTAGGGCTTTCTAGAAGCTTTTCCCACAAGGTCTTTAAGCTCATCAGGCAACTTTAGTAAAGGCTTATTCTTGTGGCCTGGTGCTTAGGCGAGGGTTTGGTCTCTTTGCACTGGTGCTCAAGCCTTGGCCTTGATAATGTTCACGCGGGATGTAACACTATCACATTAGAATGAAATAAAAATGTCTTAAAATGAAAATTTTCAAAAAATAAAAAAAATTATATATGTTGAAATGTTTTATAAAATTTTCAAAATAAAAACAGAAAAAATCAAAGATCAAAATAAAAAAACAAACATTCAAATATTTAAAAAATTTTCAAAAAAATATTAATATGATTTTTTAAAATTGGAAATTAAAACTTTTAAAAATCTGAAAAAAATTTGAAAAAAATAAAAATTTCAAAACTTTTTTAAAAAATTAAAATTTTATTTAAAAATAAACTAAAAATTAAAATTTTGAATTTGATTTCTAGCCCAAAGAGCTCTTGGTCATGGAGTTCGTGATATTTCTACAATCAGATTCAAGGCTGTCAGATTTCTATCAATACAAAAAATATAAAAATTTGACCAAATGGAAAAGAAAGGAAACGGCATGTTAGCAGCCTTTTATTTTAGCAGGTTGCCGCAACTCCCGCAAGCACCATTGCATGAAACACTGGGGATTAGCGATGCAACTATGTTTGAAAATATCGAAGACCTGACTAACACTTTATGGCCCCCAAGGAAACACAAGTTTCTGGTTCATCGCTTTTGTTCCTCCATAATGAAATTCCTTCTTTAGTCAACCTCCTATTTTACCTTCATTTCATCCCAACCCTAATTTGTACTTAAAAACTATTTATTTACATTTTAACATTTGATTTAATGATTTATCGTGTTTTCTTCGATTAAAAAACTATATTGGAATCCCCTTAATTTCCCCATTTACAAAAAAAAAAAAAAAAAAGCCTCCCATTTGTTTGATTTTAAATGAAATAACTATAAATCTCTTGAAAAATTATTTTTGAAAGCAAAACAGTACAAACTTTCACAGATCAAGTATCTGGATTAGATCAAACGATTAGGAGGATGATTTTGGAGAGTTTTTAATTATATATTTTTAGATTAAAATTATTTTATTTATATAATAAAATCTTGAGTTGGGACGTGCCTTAAAAAATTCTATCAAAGATCCAAGTGATGAACAATAGACTCAGGCCTCAGGACCGATATTTTGTCGCTGGATTTTGCTACCATAGCATGTAAATAAAAACTAAAAACTAGTAATTGCTGGGCTTTGTCACAAGAACATAAATATTTTTTTATACAATGGAGATTGCATCGTAAAAGAATTATAAATATTCGATTTAAATTTTAAATTTATTGAAATGTAATTTTAAAGAGATTACATGAATAAAATGAAATTTTAAAAGAATCATATTTTTGAAAAATGCCCCAAACTATCAACATTTCACCATGCACTATATTTAATTAGTTTGGCTTTTCATTTCCCTTTCGCCAAATCATTTGATTTTGTATCCAAGAATTTATACGTGCAAAGCATTCCAATTTCAAGTGTATGTGTTCAGATTTTCAAATACAGAATTGAAGAAAAAATGGACTTTGGTACCGGAAATTGTAGATTTTTGTAAATATGAAAGAAGAGTTTTATTCATTGATTCATAGTTACTTTACATACAACAAAATCTTCAATTACAATGAAAGAATTTGTATCTTGAAATAAATGTATAAGAATTCAAATGTCATAGATTTAATATGGTAATAAAAAAACATAAAGGAACATTTTGACATTACAAAGATGGATCCTTTTAACCCTCTACATTAAGTATCAAACCAAACATTCTAGCGTCTTTGGAAATTGAACGCCTTTATGGACACTGTAAAGATTGCTCCAAAGAGTACAGCGAAACCAAGAATTACAGCTGCAACTACTCCCAGAAAATCATGTTTGAAGTCATAATAATTTCTCAAGAATTGTTCAACTGTCTCTTCGCTGTCGCCATCCAGAAGGGGGGTTTGTATGTCTCCGAATTGTGAAACAACCAATCCATAAAAGGTCCAAGCTACTGGACAAATCCAATAGTACCATCTCCACCATATAGGAATACTCTGCAATTCAACAAGTTGGAAAGCGAGAAGAATGTCAGTCCTCAGGAAGTGTATGCTAAAGATATATATCAAGAACTTGAAAAGAAAAAGTTATGTGAAAGCAGTGCTTACAGGTCGTGGGATGATGAATCCTGAAAAGGCATTCCATAATGCATAGAATGCTGCGGAAACTATGGATGCAATGTGGTAGTTTGGTGTGACAGCCACAGCCATCATGCCATAGAAGGTGAAGTAGAGTAAGGAGAAGAACATAAAGAAGAGATACCAGAAGAACTTAGCAGCAGTCCATTCAAACCCGATCATCGCATATACTATAATGCTATACACAGTAGATTGAATAAAAACGTAAGGTATCTCGATCACAACCTGCAGTTGCAAAAGTGGAAATCAACTATAATGTACTAAAATTTTGTACAACTTTCGCTACATTTTGGACTCTTCAATATGTGGAAGAAAAAAAAAAAGAAAAAACTTGCCTGGGCAATGGCATATGGCATGGCAGAATACATGCCAGCAGCTTTTTCTCTATAAAAGACTGTCCTTTCAACCGCCACAACAGGCTGCACAGATGAGGCGTTTTGGAAGCCAAGGAAAAGAACAGCAGCATACATTGAACCCATTGCATTGATCAGATCTTGCCTCCTGTTCCTGTAATTTCACAATGTGACAATTAGATATATGAAGCTGATAAATACCAACATTGAAGCTTGAACCATTGTACTTGAGTTGTAGCTTACGTTTTAGAGCCAAGGTCCCAGAACAGTGTCCCAAACATCAATGCTATAACGGTTGTAAAAAGAAATCTGACGGCAGTATATGGTGGGTTGCGCCAATATGACCAGTGCTGCTTCCATAAGCAAGCTGTACACTGAGTCAAGAATGACTGAGAGTACTGAGTTGGAAAATAGAGTTCCCTTGAACCAGGAGCAGGTTTGCTTAAATCTTCAATAAGAGCTTTATTTCTCCTGAACAAATGAAACATATAAGTAGCAAATTCAAGGTATCTAAGATAGCTCGGCCATGTATAGATCTTATGATGAATTAAAGTGATTAGTTTGAATCAGTTTACACTTTTTGTTGCAATGTTGAATCTGAGTAGCCTATTACCTGTACAGTTCTGAGTTTTTGTAAATATTAGCAAAATCAACACCTAAAGCTAATTCTTGTGCTGTTGTGGTAACTTCCAACATCCAAGTTGCAGGATTGTAGCCATCCTTGATTTTGCTAACTCCTTCAATTCCCTGGAGGAAATGAACATTATAGTATTAGATATATATAGTTCATGTGAACTGAGAAATGAATAAGTTAATTAACTTTGTAATTTGTGATCATTGATTTCATCTCACCTCAAAATACTTAATAAGATGTTTAGAATGGTGTCCTAATGGCCCCACATATATCTCTTGTCCTCCACGCTTCAGAAGGAATAGCTGCAATGGCATGTCTATTTTTGTTACACAATTACATAAAGAACCAACTAAATAGCAGCAAATTTTTTCAGGTTACTTTTAAAAATTTTTCACCTGATCAAATGCTTCAAATATGTCAATACTTGGCTGATGGATGGTACACACAACTGTTCTTCCAGTGTCCACTGTGTTCCTAACTGTTCTCATAACAATTGCAGCAGCTCTTGCATCAAGCCCTGAAGTTGGCTCATCCATGAAAATAATAGAGGGGTTTGCCACAAGCTCAACTGCAATAGTAAGCCTCTTTCGCTGCTCAGTTGATAAACCATTTACACCAGGTAAACCAACTAGTGCTTGCCTTAATGGATTCAGCTCAACAAGCTCCATGACTTCCTCGATGAACATCTGAAAATATATATTGAAATAAACCAACTTAATCCAGGCCAAAGTAATCATTAGGAAAATGTGTTATTTTGTTGGACTCTGTTGTCAGAAATTCAATCTAGATAAAATGACCTATATATTCCATGGTCAATGCAATAAACAAGTTTATTTGAAACAAGACAAAAATTGGTAAAAAGAATCCTTTTCATTTTCAACTCAGTTATATATGTCTGTTGACTTTCTTAAATTCATCCTACTCTGTAGGCAATGCAGGGGTAAGTAAAGAGATGTTTTATCACATTCAAAACTTCTCAACTTGAATGTGGAGTTTGAGATAGAATTTTCTATTGGCTTATCTTTGTAAAAACCTCTAACAGGCGCCAAAGTAGAATAAGAGACTTGAAACAGCTTAAGATTTCATGAATGCCAACCTTTCTGGTTTCAGCATCAACTTCTGTCGGTAGTCGAAGCCAAGCAGAATAGAGCAAGGATTCATACACAGTGACATGAGGAGAGTGAATGTCATTTTGCTCACAGTATCCGGATACTCGAGCAAATGTTTCTTGCCTCTTTGTGAAACCTGAAACTGTGATGTTCCCATCGATATAACCACCAGTTTTTCTGCCAGCAAGCACATCCATCAGAGTGGTTTTACCAGCACACTAACACCCATTAGAGCCGTGAGAACACCTGGTCTGAAAGCACCACTAACACCCTTCAATAGCACCAATCTATCTTCAGCGACACCTTGCTCTTTCATTTCCTACAAAGTCTCAATTCAATCAAATAAACTCTCATATATCTGGACCTGATTAAACTGAAACAAGATACAATCCAACCACCGGACATAGATGGTATTTGTACATGGAAAGTTACGTTACCAGTGGCATATCAACAGAATAGATAATGTCATCAAATGTGATAGAATGTGGCTCAAATGGAAGAACCATTCCCTTTTTCTTGTTGCCTATGGCCCCAACAGTTGCCTCAGTCATAGATGAGGACTTAGAAGAGATGCTTCTTTGAATGTCATCTTGATTCTCTGCATGTCAATTAGATTTAGCATTGTACAAAATGGCTTGTACACAAACACACTGACACAAATATAGATGAGCTATAATACCTGATTTAGTTACATGACTTGAGCTACTTCCATGGTTTGATAACTGAATGCTTCCACCAACTCCAACTCCTTTGGCTTGTTTGATGCTTTCAGGTTCATCAGATATTACAGCCCGAGGCTTCTCAAATGCTGCATATTTATTTGACAAGTAGTAAACAATTAGCCCCCCTTCCAAAGATGCATAAGTTTAAGCATGTAAAGCACTACTCACAGTTTAGATAGGTAAGAGCTAGAGTAAAACAAAAGTTGAACAATAAATTGAATCCAATCAATCCCCCTACTCCGATCCAATACCAGCGTGCATCTTGGAAGAAACCCCTAGACTTCAAAACTTCGATGCCCAGTGATTCTGTTGAGTTCGGAAGAACCTTCAATATGAAAGCAAATATAAAAGATCAGCTGATTGTTAGGAGATAAAAGCAGAATCATAGACATTGCAAATTCAAAATATTACTCGTCTCCACTGGTTCCCAAGGAACTCATTAACCATCATTGCGTTTTGTCCATACATCATAGGTGAAATCCAGTAACCCCATATCCACCAACTCTTTATGTCCTCTGTCTCATTAAACAAGGTAAAATGGTTAGAACTGTTTAAAGTTTAATTTTCATTTAAAGTTTGATTCCTGTTCTGTGTCTAAGACTTCTCATACCTCGTGACAGGACAAAGCCACCCAATGCAAAAAGTACAAGCAAAGAAAATGCCCCAAAAGTGTTAGCAACAATCATGTTTCTAGCTATAGCTGCAATGCAACGAAACAATCCCGAAGCCATCTGATTAACGAGAACGAGTAAAAGGTATTGTCTAAACAACCTGCGCCAGACAAAATTACTTGCACATCAATTTGAATCAGAGCTAATAAGCAAGCAACCATGTATATAATAATCAAGTTCGCCATGAAATTTTGTTGTCATTTCTTTTTTTCACCTTTCAACATTTGGATCAAATCCAATGACATAGTAGGTAAGAAATACCCATATGGAAACTTCTACAAATGTGATTGGGATCTTGAGTATCCATGTTGGTAGAGCATATGCCCATGCAGGAAAAAATAGGAAGTCTCTTTGCTTGTAAAAGACGGGAAGCTTAGCAATAGTCATAGAAAGCTCAGCCATCCCATTGAACATGAGCGTAGTCAAGCCAAAAAACAAGGCCCCCATATAGATTCCTCCACCTTCAACTGAATCTCGCTTCATCTCAGTCCTCAGAAAGAGTGTCATGGTAATTAATGCCATTATTGTGAGCTTGTAGCAGAAAGGAAAAGAAAGTTAAGTCACAGTCATATGAACCATAATAATTGTGGTACAAGAATTAAATATCATTAGTACGCACTTGCGTAAACTTGAGATGTAGACGAAAGAGTTTCTCTTCATCAACAGATATTCCCTTGAGCTGCAAGCTTCCAGCACTCACCAGGCTTTTCCAACACCATATTTTCTAGTTGTTAAAGGCAGCTGGGTGGCTTCTCGTTTTTTCAAATGGAGTTCTTACGTTCAATTGCAAGCTTTCATTCCCACATGGGATGATTGGTATGCCTCAGCAATTCATTAGCCGTGAATAAACCTGTAAGGTTGATCTCTACGTACCCAACTGCATTTGAAGTCTTTCCTGGATCGTAACTCAATGAACAAAGTCGAGTTAAATGTGATAGAGACAACTTTATCCCAATGAAGCAAGGAAACAAAAACTCTGTCAAGACTGCACTTCTTGCAAAAGTCAGCCCACACCTTTTGCTCTCAGGAACCTAAAGCCCATAGATTCAAAAAAGCTCAGCACGTGTTCTCGAGGACCCTGATATACTATTTGGCCATCAGAAAGGAGAATAATGTCATCAAACAAATCATATGTCTCTGGAGCTGGCTGGAGAAGAGAGATGACTGCGGTTCCATTAAGGATGTGAACAATTTGCTTGAGGGAGTTCACAATTTGGAAAGTTGCAGAGCTGTCCAGACCAGTAGATATCTCATCCATAAACAGTGCTTTTGCTGGTCCAACCAGCATTTCACCTAATTGCATTGACATAATTACATTCCACGATATAAAATTTCGTACTTTGGTAATGGACTTAATGGTTTAATTGATTTCATGAATTACCTGTTGTGACACGCTTCCTTTGTCCTCCAGAGATGCCCCTTAACATTTCATCTCCTACCATAGTGTCTGCACATACATCCAGTCCTAAAATCTACAAAATTTATGGCAACGGTATTCAATAAGTGTTTAGTGCTCCTTTAATATCTTTCAGTATACTTCAGCTTTCTCTAACATTACCTTTAGAATATAATCTGTGACTACATTTGCTTCCTGACCTTCGGTTGCTGCAGCCTGCAATTTTAAAAATCACAGTAAATCACGATGAATACAAGATTCTCTATATGGAGATTTCAGTCAAATAAAATTAATCTTAATTTGAATTCCGTTTCTGATTTTCAATCCATTTTATTTCCCATTGTTATGAACGAAAAGACAAATCCAAGTTAATGAATCGGCTTGAGTGCATGGAACATGATTTCAAGCGACATATGGAACTAATTTTACAGGACACCTGAAGCAGAATCCAAAGAGAGATGCCTTCTGCCTTGGGAATAAAAGATGTCCATATTTTACACTACAATGGCTTCTTAATTCTTACCTTCATGAAGACATCAATATCAGGATCAGGTTTAATGTTTGCTTGTTTCTCTCTTCTTGACAACTCTGCTAACATCTCTGTACTCCAAAACAACAAAATTTCATGCTTTGAAGAATAAAAAGAAAGAAAACAGGTAGATTGTTCCAAAAATATATATTATATGTTATGTTCGGAGTTTGGACCAAAAAAAGAAAGTCAAAAGAAAAAATCGAAAGCGTGGAAATCAATCAAACTTACCATAACGCGTTCCAACCCCTTGGCATTTTGCAGAAAAGGCCAAAGTTTCCCTCACAGTCATTTCTCCTATGTGAAGATCATGTTGACTGATATAGGCAGCTGTTCTCTGAGGCACAAACTCATCCATGCCATGCCCATTGTAAGTCACTGTCCCCGAACACTGCAAAAGAATTTCACTTCCAAATTAGAAAAAAGAGAAAAGACAGAACTTAATGCAAAAACAAGATGAATTGCAGGGCCTCCCAACGTTATGTTTCAGAGGGAAAAATCCAAATCAGGTGTTGATGAGAATTGAGATCGCCATGTTACCTGCCCGGCTTAACGATGCCACTGGCGTCTTTGAGGATGGTTAGCTTTCTCTTTCTACTAGAAAGAATACCCATATAATTCAACAAGCCCTTTAATCAGAATACAAAGTGGAACGTGAGAAAGAATCCTAAAAAAGAAAATCTGTACAATTTTGAAGTAACGAGTATTTTCCAGGTTGCTACCTCAAATATACCAGTAGTGAAATTAAGAACTGTAGGCAAAGCACTGGTTCCTACGAAAGCTTCAGCTTCAATATTTAGATGTTCGAATCTAACTTCAATTGTGGGAAGATCAATGCCACCCCTGAAAAAAATCCAAAGCAAATGATTATTGTTACGGATAATAAAAGACTAAAATAGAGTTCCTACGATTTTATTTAAAGTGTCCGGACGTGCAGAGAGATTGGTTTCGTAATATTTAAAGTAGTGATGACATTAAAATTGAATACTATAAAGAAGAAATTAAAATTAATAATAAAAATTTTAATTTTAGTGCAAATGGAAATTGATGATCGGAATTTTCATTTTACATCAAAATAATCTGTCTAAAATTGGTTTCGCAATATTAAAAACAGCGATGACAGAAAAATAAGGTAACGTGAGATTAAAATTCATAGTGGAAATCTTTTTTAATGCTAATGGGTAAAATTTTCATTTTTACAATATAGCAATCAATTGCACCACCAGTTGCTATTTACATACATCACACAATGCAATTCACCCAAAAAGAAGTAGATTTTTGGTGTGGCGTAATTCAAACGGACCCTAAATTTTCCCTCCAAAAATATTTCTTTCCATTTCTGTTTTCTTAGTAACCAAACATTAAAATATAACAACTTCATACCTATCTAAGCGTTTCCTGAGCTTCAACAAGAATTTCTCATTGTCTTCCTCTGCAACTTTGACCAACCTCTCAAGCAAAGTCCTCCTTTCTTGCCATCCAAGGTCATAGACATCGATTGCATTGGCACCACCTTGAGAGCTGGTCAGTATTCCTTTCCTGAGACGAGCAACAGTTGGTAGTTTCTCAAGTGCAGCCCACTTTAAAGCTTCTTCATCATCCTCCTCTCGAGATGACCTTGAAAAAACTTCCACACCATTGTTTCTCCATATCGAAGAACTACCTGCTCGTAAACTTCTCCTTAAACTACTACTCGCTTTATAAATATCACCACCCTCCATTACCAAATCAATATCAAAACTTTCACGCTCCCAGAGCTCAAATCAAAGAATCAAAAAAAAAAAAAAAGGGGGTTTCCTGTTAAAAACCTAGAAACTCAAGAATTTGATGAATTGAGGAAAAGAAGAAGTCTGGTTTTGTTTTGTTTTGTTATCAGGCTCTGTCTTTGAATCCGAACAAGAAATGTCAAGAGTTTTGAAACTGTAAGAACGGAAGACAAAACCCACTATGAAGCTATGGAAAAACCTGGTGCAAGAAAAGTAAGGTTATTTGTGCCATATATACAAAGTTCGTTTGCAACAACTCTGGCGGCCTTTTCCATGGTGGCTCGTGGGGATTGAATAATTTATGCAGACAAAATCCATTCCATGCCATCTTTTTTTAAATTGAATGGTAACTTATTTGTAAGATTCTTGTGTCCCACTCTTGCCGTGTCTTATTCCTCAGCAAAATTTGGAGTCAACTTTTTCAATTTGTTTTTTTTTTTTTTTCTTTTCACGTGCTAATTAGACTAATCCAATTCAAACTATTTCTAACCCCCTTTTCTCTTCTGTTTTGGTTAATGACCGGAAAACTTTGTAAAAGAAAAAGTAATGAGTGGAAAATTAATAGTAAAAAGTTGATACGTTTTTCTTGTGTTTAGAAGAATCCAAAATCATATATTTTTGCTCTTTAATTTATATATTTGAATTTTGTATTTAATAATTTTTTATATATGAAAGTAAATTTGATTATGGTTATAATTTTTTTGTATTTATAATTTTTTTGTATTTGTAATTTCATTAAAAAAAATTAATGGCAAAAATTTATAAACTTTGTTTTAATAGGGCAAATCATAAAAAACCAACATGATATCTATTATTGATAACAAAACGGATATAGACAGATAAAGTATTCTTTCTCCTAGTTCAAGATTTTTTGTAATGTCTCCTTTTTATTTTTTTTTTCATTTTTTTAAAAATTTATATTCATGACCATTACTATGAAGACAAATATTAAGAATTTTTGTTACCCATAATTATCAAAAAATCTTTAGAGGTTAAAATAATCCAAAATTTGTTATATTTTGAATGAGTTCTAGTCGATTTGATCATCTAGAAACAACATCCGAGTTTGAAATAGAACTAAATTGATAAAGTTGAAAATAAAATTCGTTTCCAAAATTTGACAATGAATTGATATTTAACTTATCATAAAAGTCAACCCCACATGTAATAATAACGTGAAAAATTAACAGACTAGAAAACTGAATATTAAGCAAGAAATTTTTTTCAAATCTTATAAAAGTAAATGTAACACCTTTAAGATTAGGCGATAAATGTGACATCTTTCGATCAACATAAGCATCTACTTGAATACAAATCATATCATTAGGATTTATTTAAGTATAATAAAACGTAAAAGGCACAATCATGAGTGAGAAGAAATCATTATGCAACCAATTCTCGATTTATTAAATATAGTATATATATATATATAATTAAAATTAACTGTATAATTGACTATAATCCTCTTTATTTTTCTCAATATTATTATGACAAATGCAATTAATTCTTAGTTAAATAAAAAGAAAAAAATGAGTATGGTCAAGTAATTAAGATTAACTGTTTGTTTCATAGGCATTTTAAGATTCCGGCTTCAGAATTGGAATTTGAATCCTAAATTACAATTTAGAATTTTTGGTATACATATTTATTTATAAGAAAAGTCATAGCATGAGATAAAAGGAAAAAAATTATGGGTATTGGTGTAAACTTGTTGAAGTTACCTCTTAAACATGGCAGGGGCTCATGAGGTTCATGTTCTGATGTGGAGTCCAATCTCATTTATTGTTAACCAATTAAAGGTGTTTTACCGCAAAAGTTCTATTTTTAATGATATGCGAGGGTTGTTTTTAAAGTGGCGTGAAAAAAAAAAAATAGGGCGACGAATAGAGCAAAAAGAAACCTGAAAAAGAAAAAGAGAAAGAGATGGGAAAGCTACTACTTTATCAAAAGGTTGAATGGAGATTGATTCATGTTTGATTGAATTAAAATTTTGTCAATACATTAACAATTCAGTATTTTACATTCTAAACAATAAAAATCAAAGTTGAAGCTTTCTAAAAATAAATTTAGAGTATATTTGTTGAATCACTTATTTAGTAGAATTTCTCTAATTATTTCTCTAATTGTTGTTTAGTTCTAGTTTTAACTAGAAAAAAAATTTATATGCCCAATATTTGATAGTGAAGATTTTTTTTTTTTGTGATTCTTGATTTTTCCTTCTATACCAAAGAATTTTTCATAAAAATCTTAGTGTGCTTTATTTTTGTTGCGTTTTTAATTATTAATTGTTGTCTATTCGCTGTGAGTTTTATTACAATATATTATTTTTGCGTTATTGTATTTATCACTTTAGACCCAATGATTGGTGTTAGAGTTATGGTTATTTTAAAACATCAGTACAGTAACAACCCAATATATAAGTAAATTTTATTTGCAATTATGGAGGGTGACATAGGTTTCATAATAAAATTAACAATATCAAATTATTCAATTTGGAATCTAATGATGGAATATCATTTATATTGCAAAGAATTGCATGAGCCAGTAGTAAATGATTTAACTAAAGCAACAAATATGAAAGATGAAAATTGTAAGAAATTAGGTAGAAAGATACTGGCCATAATTAGAAAATGAGTTAATATCAGTGTATTCTATAATGTAGTACAGAAGACAAATACTCATATTGTTTGAAAAAAATTAACAACATTGTATAAGAGGAAGACAAGCATGAATAAATTTATGCTTGTTAAAAAGTTTACATCT
>NW_019168323.1:0-23359 GCF_002303985.1 Durio zibethinus
CCAAAAAAAAGAGAAGGAATCCTTTTTTTTATAAATATAAAATAAAAGCCCAAGGCGGATGACTTAATAAAAAATTTTCTAAATCTTGAATGAAATACTAAATAAATAGAGTAAGGTTAGACTAGTCTAGAAAGGGTTTGCTTGTATCTGGTCGACAGAAAAAAAAAAGAAATATTAAAATTAAATATAAAATATTAAAATTAAATATTTAAAAAAATTAAATATTAAATTAAATATATATTGTGATTGTGTCATCCAGGAAAAGGAAATTGAGTGGATTCCTTTTTTCTTCTAAACCTTGGAAAGTTCGATAGATACTATCGAAGAACAGATGCTATGGATCAATTAATCGAGTTCATTTTTCAAAAACATCATCGGAAAAGTGATCTTTTGTTGTCATTTTATATTTTACGAACAAAATATTATGATCATTAAGAATTCAAACGGGACCCCTCCTCGTCGAATCAGACAAAGAAAGAGGAGGCGGGCCCCGTTGAGTTCTTACACTTTCATGCCTATAACTTAGTTCATCCCATTATTACATATTACAGGGACGAACCCAATCCAGAATATGAACCATAAAAGAAAATACCTATTAAACCGATCACAGGAATACCAGTTACCGTACCTATTATCCAAAGAGGAATCCTTCCAGTAGTATCGGCCATTTATCCCGCTTCCCTCCACATTTCATCAAGTGGTCATGCTAAAGACATAAACAGTCATAGATAATTATGAGATGCAATCCTTCCGAATGGGATAAGAGAATTCCTACTATTATTTAGTATTCTACTACTCTTTTTTTCTTAATTGAAGAAATAATTGGAAAATAAAACAGCAAGTACAAAAATGAGTAATAACCCCCAGTAGAGACTGGTACGATTCAATTCAACATTTTGTTCGTTCGGGTTTGATTGTGTCATAGCTCTATAATTAATTCGGATTAGGTTTATCGTTGGATGAACTGCATTGCTGATATTGACCCCAAAAAAGAAACGGTAGGTACAGCTAGTCCGTGAACAGCCAACCATCGCACTGTAAAAATTGGATAGGTTCGATCTATGGTCATTGGGTCCTCCTAAAAAGATCTACTAAATTCATCGAGTTGTTCCAAAGAATCAAAACGGCCGGTTATTAATGGAATTCCTTGTCGGCTCTCTGTAAAATACTCGTTTGGACGAGGGCTTCCAAACACATCATAAGCTAAACCTGTGCTGACGAATAACCAACCCGCAATGAATAGGGAAGGTATAGTAATACTATGAATGATCCAGTATCGAATACTGGTAATAATATCAGCAAAAGAACGTTCTCCTGTGCTTCCAGACATGCTGAGCTCCGCATATTCTTGTAGGGGATCGATTCCGTAAAAGATGAGATCAGTAAACGGAAATTCACTGAAATTCAATCTTTGTGAGATCGTCAATATTGTACCAAAGGTATTTTTAGAGTATACCGAATCAGTATAGCTATCCTTCTTCTGACACAGCAACGCAATTTCAAACAGTATATCGACATGAAGTGCTAGATAATTTCTTTCTTCTTCTTGCTTGTCGATGTATAACCACGTATCATGCGATAGAAAATTCCTCAAATTCCTGGAATATAATATAGGGGATTCTATTATTGGTTTGGGGCTAGAAACGGAAGATCAGGTAACCCGTGAATCCAACAAGTTTATAATAATTCATGAAGGAAATTATCATATTTCCGCAAGTCAATTAGATGCGAAATCTAAAAATTGACTTTTTTTCGTAATTGCATAAGAGGTTTTGTTTTTTGTTGTAAGCCCTCCTTTTTTTATTTTAAGGAATTGCTTAGTCGTCTAGTAACAAGTAAGAGTAGTCGATAGTATTAGATATAGATAAAAAAAAGAGCAAGGAATAAAAAAAAATTCTACTAATCAATATTTGTGAGGCGGCCTTTCTTGTATTCTTGTATTAGATCCAAAGGTTTTTTCTTGACCTAACTACAAAGATGATGAATCTATTTCTTTTTCTTTTCTACTCTTGTCCTGCCGCTCTATTTTTGTGAATACCGTTTAGAATGATTGATGAATCAAAAAATTTCAATTGAACTTATTCTTTCAATTGGTATTTTTGCTTATCCCCGTCTCTTTTAAAAATTGAAACTTAGGTAAGTGCTTTATAAACATATGTATAAAAAGAACATATTTCATTTAGCTCCTTCATGCCTACTCTAACTAGTTATTTCGGTTTTTTACTAGCGGCTTTAACTATAACCTCAGCTCTATTTATTGGTCTGAGTAAGATACGACTTATTTGAAAATTAATTGAATGAACGAACAATTAATAAAAACAAAGTTTTCTGTCCTATTCCATATATTCTATAGTTCCTTACCGTGTTAATTATCAATTATTAGTTATTGATATTCATGGGCAATAGAGATTAATATTTAGGGATAGATATTACCTTTCTTTTTCTCCTTTCAAATAAATTGAAATGATTGAAGTTTTTCTATTTGGAATCGTCTTAGGTCTAATTCCTATTACTTTGGCTGGATTATTCGTAACCGCATATTTACAATACATACGTGGTGATCAGTTGGACCTTTGATTAATTAACATCTCTTTTTTTGACTGACCCCTTTAATTTTAATTTAATTAATTTAATTCAAGGAGGTCAAATTCGAATTGCTGTTCAATTTTTTTTTTTTTTTTTTTTTTTTCAGTTCGGTGTAATTTTCGACTTAACAAGAGCGGAATCACGCTCTGTAGGATTTGAACCTACGACATTGGGTTTTGGAGACCCACGTTCTACCGAACTGAACTAAGAGCGCTTTCTTATCATAATAAATAAGACTGTAAAAAAGAGGATTCTTTTATTTTATAACCCCAATACATCGTGCACACCTATACTATCATATATCATATATAATATGAGAAAATGATAGATTATGTATGCTTAATTTTAATCAATCTAAAACTAAAATGGCTCCCTCCTTACTGCTCAAAGGAGAAGTAATAGGTAGGGATGACAGGATTTGAACCCGTGACATTTTGTACCCAAAACAAACGCGCTACCAAGCTGCGCTACATCCCTTTCAATTGGCCTACGATGTTATTGTAGAGAATCCCTGTCTTGTTTTCCACACCCTTATTTCATCTATTGATATACAAAAATTATCTTTCCATTTCCTCTTTTTGGTCTCATATCATATAACAACCATATAATGAATAATAAATGAATCTTTTTGGCGGGAATTCTCAGGCAGAAAGGGACCTATTTTGCTGTTTTAAGAAAAGGAAAATCTTATCTATCGAATCATTGTACATTTAAATTTTAATTTTGAATTAGGAATTCCGGGTACAAATATACAAATACAAGTGGTCTTTAACCACACATACATGTGATTATATATGTATTACCATAATGTATGTAATACGATAAAGAAGGAGGATTTTAAATGCGAGATCTAAAAACATATCTTTCCGTAGCACCGGTACTAAGTACTCTCTGGTTCGGTTCTTTAGCGGGTTTATTGATAGAGATCAATCGTTTCTTCCCGGATGCGTTAACATTCCCTTTTTTTTAATTCTAGTTATTGTCGCGGGACGGGGTGAAAAAGATTAGATCGATATACAATCAAATATCTGTGACTAATCTCTCGCCCCCCCTTGACTTTAGTTGTTTTTAGAATTATAATTATATAAGAAATGAATTCTAATTATATAAGAAATAATTCTATTTAGTTTTTTTAGAATTCTAATTATATAAGAATTATATAAAATAAATAAGGAAGGTAGAACGAAAAAAGTGGATTGAACCTCAACAAAACTTGGGTTCAAGCTCCAATTAAATTACTAGTAGAGCGAAAAGAGAAATGTGGCTGGAACAACAGTATCCTACAAGATACTTAAAGAAAATACCGTACTGTGATTCTAAATCGAGTTAGAAATCATTGTATTACTTATTTACTATTAGTATAATACATATTGATTTACTATATTGATTGCAATTGATTGCAACGAAATCTTTCAGGATTTGGTTTTGAGTTAGCAACTTTTATTTATTTATTTTCATTCCTTTCTTCTTCACTTTTGATCGGAAAATAGAAGAGTTGGGTGAATTAAAAACTCAAAGGGGGTTCATGGCCAAGAGTAAAGATGTCCGAGTAACGATTATTTTGGAATGTACCAGTTGTGTTCGAAACGTCGTTAATAAGGAATCAACGGGCATTTCCAGGTATATTACTCAAAAAAATCGACACAATACGCCTAGTCGATTGGAATTGAAGAAATTCTGTTCCTATTGTTACAAACATACAATTCACGGGGAGATAAAGAAATAAATCGAATCAAGTACTCGTATGTCAACCCTTCCCGAGAATATGAGAAAATAGGACATTAGGTATTTAGGTAACATTAGGTATTTAGTATGAGAAAATAGGACATTAGGTATTCAGGTATAATAATATATATTATATAATATATTAAGTAATATTAAGTATATAATTAGTTAGATATAATATATAACTAATATATAACAAATATTTTATTTATATATTAGTCTATATTTGTATTTCCTTGTCTATTCCACGCTTTCTTTTTAAAGTGAAGTTTTTAGTTTTAAATTATTCTATATGCACGTTAATAAATTTTTAACCTTTTTAACCTGGTATATGATTGTATCAATATTCTTTTATTTTTTTTATTCTATTTTTTATTTAGTTCTTATTTTTTTAATAATTTTTTCTTTATTCTCGAGTCAATTATTTATTTTTTTAGTTTACCGTCTTCGAATGATTTTTAGTTTACAGTCTTCGAATGATTAGGAGTTGGATTTTCATTGATTAGGAATTAGATTTTTAATATCACTAACTATTTTTTTTTTTATTTTCTATTCGTGCATAATGATTATTTTAATATTGTTAATTTTAATATTGTTGTTAATTTTAATATTGTTAATATTGTATTATTTATTATATTGTATGATTTATTCATTACTATATTTTTTAGTTATTACTATATTTTGTATTTATTACTATATTTCATTATTTATTTCTTATTTTATTAATTATTTATTATTTTCGTGTCGGTTCTATATATATTTATAAATTATATTTATTTATTATTTATGTATTATCACAGTTATAGATATTTATTTAAATTATATTTATATATTAAATATATTAAAATATTAAATTATATTTATATTTTATATATTAAATATATTAAAATATGAAATTATATTTATATATTAAATATATTAAAATATGAAATTATATTTAAATAAATATCTATAAATAATATAATAATAAAATAAACTAATAAAATAAACAAATAAATAATAAATAAATAATTAAAATAAACTAATAAAATAAACAAATAAATAAGAAATAAATAATAAATAAATAATACAATAATAAAAAAAACAAAGCAAATCGTATTTATTCTATTAATTCTATAATTTGAATTTGATCCGATCAAAATAGGATTTTAGAAAAGGATAGGATAGGATTATTTTTAGAAATAAGGAATAAAGAAATGATGGATAAATACAAGCGATCTTTTCGTAGGCGTTTGCCCCCGATCCAATCGGGGGATCGAATTGATTATAGAAACATGAGTTTAATTAGTCGATTTATTAGTGAACAAGGAAAAATCTTATCTAGGCGAGTAAATAGATTGACTTTAAAACAACAACGATTAATTACTATTGCTATAAAACAAGCTCGTATTTTATCTTCGTTACCCTTTATTAATAATGAGAAACGATTTGAAAGAAGGGAGTCGACCGCTAGAACTAGAACCAGAAATGAGAAACGATTTGAAAGAAGAGAGTCGACCGCTAGAACTACTGCTCTTAGAACCAGAAATAAATAGGCTTACCCTTCAATTGACTCAAAATTATCAAACGTAGACTGATGCTTTATTCAAAAAATCTGATAATCAAAATTGTCGTGTCGTAAGAAAAAAGAAATAAATAAAAGAATCGAATCGGGTTGGGGAAGAAAAATAAATTTTTTTTTTTTTATTGAGCGTCTTCGCTCATCTTGTTTTCTTGTTTTGATGACCTTATCAGAATTTTTTTATCATATTAATTTCTACTCTACCTCCCTCGAGTTCATTCTCGAGGGAACCCCATTTCATTTAAAGCATTTCGGTGGATTCCTTCCGATCTCCTTATTTTATAATCTCGTTGGAAATCATATAAAGACAATTCCTATTTGAGATAGCTATTTGTGCAAGTATTTTACGATTAAGAAGCAACTGTTTCTTGTACCGATTTTTTATTAATCTACTATAATTATAGGATACCCCCATTCCTCGAATTCCTGCATTTATTCGAGTGATCCACAAACGACGAAAATATCTTTTTTTCCTATCTCTATCCCGATCAGCCGAAACCAAAGCTCTTACTCTTTGTCTCCGAGCTATATATCCCTCTTTCATTCTGGTCATTGAATAAAAGAAATTTTGATGAATAACTAATTCTTTCTTTCAGTTATTCTTTTCTAGTCTATTAATAACAAAACGGATTCTTCCAATGTATAAAATAAAAATTCCAATGGCTTTTGCTACTATAACCGTCCCGCCCACGATTTTTCCTTTTTTCTAGGCATTTCATTTCGCCTTGAAATAAGAAATTGTATTGATACTAGGTATCAAAAAAAGCATATTAACTAAAATAAAGGAGTAAATAGAAATGGATAAATAAATAGTGGGTTCCATCGTTTCTATGGTTACTTCTTAAACGGTGAGGTCCCCTCTATACACCGGAGCTCATTCCTTCATTTAACATTTAATTGGTAACTTGTACAGTTCACACTCTTCGGCTCTACTCATAAATTTTTCAGTAATAGATCTTTCACAACGAGATCTATCTTATACAGTAACGGTATGTAATTAGGAGGATTAATTGGGTAGCTGACCCTGTTAGTCCGTTCTTTGCAAGAGTCGAAGCATAATCTTTTTGCTTTTTAAATAGGATTTTCCCCGCTTAATGGATAAGCATTTGCTACCAATGGGGAATTTTTAAAAAATTCCAAGATTGGATTTGCGCCAATGGAAACCATAAATTTCATACACAATAGAAGGATATGGTAGATCTATCTTTTTTAGATAGTGAACGGAAGAACCCCATTCTATTCACTGGTACTGATCGTTGATACTGAAAAATTGTTTCCTTTTTCTCAGCCCATGATCTGAACAAGTCGCACATACACCCTAGTACATCTTCCTCGGCGCTGAGGACATCCCCGAAGAGCAGGGGCTTTCGTGACATTTCTAATTGGCTGTCTTGCATTTCTAATAAGTTGTTTAATAGTTGGCATGCTGAATCATATACAATCATATACATAATAGACTGGTTTAGATCGATCCTAACCAGATGATTATGAATTACTTCTTTTTCTCTTTAATAGATTAATAAAATATTAATCTATTAAAGAGAAAAAGAAGGAAAGGAATAAGAGGGATTAAATCAATCTAAATCAAAATTAAATGGTGTTCCATTGTCGTCAAATGGTGGTCTTCCATTGCCATTGTCGTCAAATGGTGGTCTTCCATTGCCATTGTCGTCAAATGGTGGTCTTCCATTGCCATTGTCGTCAAATGGTGGTCTTCCATTGCCATTGTCGTCAAATGGTGGTCTTCCATTGCCATTGTCGTCAAATGGTGGTCTTCCATTGCCATTGTCGTCAAATGGTGGTCTTCCATTGCCATTGTCGTCAAATGGTGGTCTTCCATTGCCATTGTCGTCAAATGGTGGTCTTCCATTGCCATTGTCGTCAAATGGTGGTCTTCCATTGCCATTGTCGTCAAATGGTGGTCTTCCATTGCCATTGTCGTTAACTAGTCTCCATTTTTTATTCACTATAGGTTTGTTATTCACTATAGGTTTGTTATTCACTATAGGTTTGTTATTCACTATAGGTTTTTCATTCACTATAGGTTTTTCATTCACTATAGGTTTTTCATTCACTATAGGTTTTTCATTCACTATAGGTTTGTTATTCACTATAGGTTTTTCATTCACTATAGGTTTTTCATTCACTATAGGTTTTTCATTCACTATAGGTTTTTCATTCACTATAGGTCTCGATTCTGTACGCACTATATGATCCACAATTCCATGATCTTTGGCTTCTTTTGCTGACATAAAATTATCTCTTTCCATGTCTTTGTTTATAACCCATCGGGGCTGGCCCGTTCTTTGTACATAAGCCTCTATGATGTCTTCTTGCATTTTCATTACTTCGTCTGTTTCCATGACCCAGTCTTTGAAGCCATCATCCTTAAGCATACTAATAGGTTGATGGATCATTACCCTGATGATATAACATACTTCTAACTCACATAATGAGGCGAGAAGAATAGCTATAGAATTGAACAACCGTACAGGCATTTTTTGCGCATTGCATACGGCTTTACAATTGCATACGGCTTTACAATGGAATTCTCTTTTTTCTTTCATCGAAAAAAAGAGAAAATATAGAGTCTATTAGACCCAGATTAATAAATAATCCAATTACCATCCTTCTTTTTCTTTTTTTTTCGGAAAAGTTTAAAAATACTATGATGGCTCCGTTGCTTTATATATTTATTTCGTCTGTGATTCAGCAATCCCAAAGTTTCTTTTTTTTTTTTCAAAAAAAAAAAGAAAGAAAAAAAATAGTCTTTTTTTTTTCGTACTCTTTCATAACATAAATATTGTTAATAGCCTCTGGTAGGAAAAGAAAAAAAGTTTGTGACGCCTGAGATGGGCCCACGATAGCTAAGATCAAATTGGAAATGCCCCTTCTCTCATACTACTCTTTCGATACATAATCTAATATTTTTTTTTGAAAAAAAAAAAAAGAAATAAAAAAAAAATTTCATATCGAATTCAAAGTGCCATGCTATTATTACTTACTAATTCATATTTCATATGGCGAAGGCATAGTCTTCTTTTTTCTTTCCATCAATAATAAAAAAAAAAACTCATTGGCGCCGAGCGTGAGGGAATGCTCTGCGTTTGGTAATTTCTCCTCCGACCAAGAGAAAAGCTGCGATTGAAGCGGTCAATCCCATGGCTAGTGTAATGCACATCTGGTTCCACTGCTTGCATAGTATCAAAAAGAGATAATCCAGATACTATCCCTCCGCCAGGAGAGTTTATAAAAAAAACAGGTCTCGGCTATTACTCTCTATACTGAGATAGATCATAATACCCGCAAGTTGATTCGAGGTCTGGATATCAAGCTCTTTGCCCAAAAAAGCAATCTTTCTCGATAAAATTCGGTTGATTAGGATAAAATTGTATCCCTTAGTAGCCGTACAGGCACCTTTTGATGCATACGGTTCAACAAAAATTGCGAAAAAAAAATCAATGTGTAGATTCCAGCCATCCTTTGTTTTTTCTAGTCGGACCTTTCTAACTTCTAATTTCTAATGAAGGGGCTTTTTCTTACATTTTTTAAATAAAATGAAATTTAAAAATTAAATTAAAGAAAGATGAGTTTTGGCCCGTTTTCCTATAATATAGAAAAAATTCGCTAAACTTATTGCACAAACTTTTCATTGATCCATTTTTTTTCATTGCGATTCAATCCAAATCACGATGTCATTTTCTTGTTCCTGAATGGGGTTCGTCAATTTTTTATTCAATTTTTTTAGGTTTATGCTCTACTCCGAGTAAAGATCTGCCCGATTTTTATTTGCACATATAGGACAAATGACCCAATACCACGTCTTTTTGCTATGATTTCATTTCCTTTTTTTATTTTAATTTAATTCCTTTTTCTTTCATGTTTTTCGCCAAATATTCAACGTATTTCCCATATTATTCGATTGATTAACAGTTTGAAATCGCTCTTATTTATAATTAAAAAAAAAAAGAAAAATTATGATTATGATATAGGTGGTAATCATAAATATATTACCAATTGGGTTTTTTCTAAACGGAGCCTGGATACTTCATTTTATCAGTCCAACCAAGCCAACCATAAATCATTCTAATTGAAAATATTAATCTGGATACACCCCCATGAAATGGATCTCTAATTGCACTTCATTACACTTCCCGCTACAAATTTTTGATAATTCAATCAATCTTTTTGGGGCGAAACAGGGGATATCTCGATCGGGCGAGAGAACGGGGGAATCCCATATGACCCAATATATTTGACAAGTCGCACTATATGTCAACCCAGCTTGCATCGTTATCTCCCGGAACTTGAAAAGGAACTTTTGGAATACCAACAGGCATAAAGTAAAAAGAATGTAAAATTATATTTCGCTTTGATTGTGGAAGCGTAATACGTAATGTAATACGTAATAATGGTCTTATCTTAATAATATGTAATATTATATTTCACTTTGATTGTGGAAGCGTAATACGTAATGTAATACGTAATAATGGTCTTATCTTAATAATATGTAATATTATAATATGTAATATTATATTTCACTTTGATTGTGGAAGCGTAATACGTAATGTAATACGTAATAATGGTCTTATCTTAATAATATGTAATATTATAATATGTAATATTATATTTCACTTTGATTGTGGAAGCGTAATACGTAATGTAATACGTAATAATGGTCTTATCTTAATAATATGTAATAATGGTCTTAATAATATGGGCCTTTATCATATTTTATACATAGATAGACTAAGGCCATAAAATAAAGAAAGGCGGAATGAATGAAAGAGAATTCTTACGAATAGGTCCTTTGAATGATGAACAAATAGGGATGCATTCATTCATAAAAAATAGGATCAACCCCCATTGCGTATTGATACTTATCGAGTATAGAATAGATCTGCTTCTCTTTTTTCTTCTGAGCCGAATTCTTCCCTTATTACTAATGGAATAGAACAAACATTAATCCTTTCTCCGAAAGAATCCACCGAAAAGGGGAGGTATTCCAATGCAATAAAGTTACATAGTGTCTATTTTTCGTTGATTTGATAAAGGGGTATTTCCATGGGTTTGCCTTGGTATCGTGTTCATACTGTCGTATTGAATGATCCCGGTCGCTTGCTTTCTGTTCATATAATGCATACAGCTCTGGTTGCTGGTTGGGCCGGTTCAATGGCTCTATATGAATTAGCTGTTTTTGATCCCTCCGATCCCGTTCTTGATCCAATGTGGAGACAAGGTATGTTCGTTATACCCTTCATGACTCGTTTAGGAATAACCAATTCATGGGGCGGTTGGAGTATTACGGGGCGGACTATAACAAATCCGGGTATTTGGAGTTACGAAGGTGTGGCCGGAGCACATATTGTGTTTTCTGGCTTGTGCTTCTTGGCAGCTATCTGGCATTGGGTATATTGGGATCTAGAAATTTTTTGTGATGAGCGCACAGGAAAACCCTCTTTGGATTTGCCCAAGATTTTTGGAATTCATTTATTTCTCTCAGGAGTGGCTTGCTTTGGCTTTGGCGCATTTCATGTAACAGGATTGTATGGTCCTGGAATATGGGTGTCCGACCCTTATGGACTAACCGGAAAGGTACAACCTGTAAATCCAGCGTGGGGCGTGGAAGGTTTTGATCCTTTTGTTCCGGGAGGAATAGCCTCTCATCATATTGCAGCAGGGACATTGGGCATATTAGCGGGCTTATTCCATCTTAGTGTCCGTCCGCCCCAACGTTTATACAAAGGATTACGTATGGGAAATATTGAAACCGTCCTTTCCAGTAGTATAGCTGCTGTCTTTTTTGCAGCTTTTGTTGTTACTGGAACTATGTGGTATGGTTCAGCAACTACCCCCATCGAATTATTTGGTCCTACTCGTTATCAATGGGATCAAGGATACTTCCAGCAAGAAATATATCGAAGGGTTAGTGCTGGGTTAGCCGAAAATCAAAGTTTATCAGAAGCTTGGTCTAAAATTCCTGAAAAATTAGCTTTTTATGATTACATTGGCAATAATCCGGCAAAAGGAGGATTATTCAGAGCGGGTTCAATGGACAACGGGGATGGAATAGCCGTTGGGTGGTTAGGACACCCTATCTTTAGAGATAAAGAAGGGCGTGAACTTTTTGTACGTCGTATGCCTACTTTTTTTGAAACATTTCCGGTTGTTTTGGTAGACGGAGACGGAATTGTTAGAGCGGATGTTCCTTTTAGAAGGGCAGAATCGAAGTATAGTGTCGAACAAGTAGGTGTAACTGTTGAGTTCTATGGTGGCGAACTCAATGGAGTGAGTTATAGTGATCCTGCTACTGTGAAAAAATATGCTAGACGTGCTCAATTGGGTGAAATTTTTGAATTAGATCGTGCTACTTTGAAATCCGATGGTGTTTTTCGTAGCAGTCCAAGGGGTTGGTTTACTTTTGGGCATGCTTCGTTTGCTTTGCTTTTCTTCTTCGGACACATTTGGCATGGTGCTAGAACCCTGTTCAGAGATGTTTTTGCCGGTATTGATCCAGATTTGGATGCTCAAGTGGAATTTGGAGCATTCCAAAAACTTGGAGATCCAACTACAAGAAGACAAGTAGTCTGATGCAAGATTGCTTTGTTATTTTTCGCTTCTATTTTCTGTTTGTGATTTGACATAGGCTGCTGTAAAAATCTTGATTAAAATCGCTGCCTTTTCTTTGATTCTTGTTCTTTCGTTATTTTATTCGGGAGATGATTCTAAATAAATAGGTACGGAAGCTATAATTGTAAACCACGATCGAATTTATGGAAGCATTGGTTTATACATTCCTCTTAGTATCTACTCTAGGGATAATTTTTTTCGCTATCTTTTTTCGAGAACCGCCTAAAGTTCCAACTAAAAAAATGAAATGATTTTTCATTATCTCAATTGAAGTAATGAGCCTCCCAATATTATATTGGGAGGCTCATTACTTCAATTAGTCCCCGTGTTCCTCGAATGGATCCCTTAATTGTTGAGAGGGTTGCCCAAAGGCAGTATATAAGGCGTACCCAGTAAAACTTACAAGTAAACCAGATATAGAGATGGCGACTAAAGTTGCTGTTTCCATTATTATATAATTATATAAATAATATATATAAATATAAATATAAATATAAATAATATAAATATAAATATAATTTCAAGATCACAATGGATCTATGATAAGATCGTTTATTTACAGCGGAATGATATACAAAGTCAACAGATCTCACTGAATACAAAATAAGATTTATGGCTACACAAACCGTTGAGGGTAGTTCTAGATCTGGTCCAAGACGAACTGTTGTAGGGGATTTTTTGAAACCATTGAATTCGGAATATGGTAAAGTAGCTCCTGGATGGGGAACGACTCCTTTGATGGGTGTCGCAATGGCTTTATTTTCGATATTCTTATCTATTATTTTGGAGATTTATAATTCTTCCGTTTTACTGGATGGAATTTCGCTGAATTAGATTCACAAGAACCACGAAGCCTCGCTTTTCAATACAAAAAGTGAAACTTTTAGTTCTCGGATTTTTTTTAGCCCATTCTATTTTGGTAGTTCGACCGCGAAATTTTTTTTGTTTCTGTATTTCCGGAATATGAGTGTGTGACTTGTTATAATTGATCCTATTGATAGTACAGAAAATGGGTCTGTCCTCTTGATCGAGATAGTTTTATCCCGTCGGATAGCCATTCTAGTATCTGGAGCACGGAATATATGAAATGGATCACGAAGTATTCGAACTATGATTCATACTTAATATTCAAACCTCGCGGCCGGACTCAAAAAAAAAAAAAATTTTCAAAGAAAGAGGTTTTTTATTTATAAATCGAGAAATTTTTTCTTCTTTCAAACTCTCATTTAGTTTATGCTTATTTTGATCAAAGGACAAACCTTTCTTTTCTTTGTATTTTTATTTATTATATCTATTCTATTCATTGAATAAGTGATGATCCAATAATTCTTACTCAAAGAATCTTTGGACTTAGTTTGAAGGTTTTATTGAATCATCGCGGTTCTGGTATGAATCTGAAGTTTCAATTGATTCATAGGGTCTTAACAAGAGAATTCCTATTAAAAATAAAGAAAACAAGAATAAAGCCACATTCCATATAAATAACAAATCAAAGCAAAGAAAAAGAAAAGAAATAAGTAGGTAAATAGAAGATTCAAGAGGCCTGATCAACATAAAGACGAATGCGCCGACTTGATTTTTTGGCATTATAATTACAACTACAAAAAAGAGCTTTCGGATTTTTACTCTTTTGTGTCTTCAGATAAAATTGAATGAAAAGATTAAGAAGTTTCAAACTTTCTATTCCATATCCGTTTCAGCTATTATTTGGGTGTTTTTGTTTGAGCTGTACGAGATGAAATTCTCATATACGGTTCTCAGGGGGGGAGTCCTCTTGGTTTACCTATCTCAATAAAGTCTATGATTGGTTCGAAGAACGCCTCGAGATTCAGGCGATTGCAGATGATATAACTAGTAAATATGTTCCTCCTCATGTTAACATATTTTATTGTCTAGGAGGAATTACGCTTACTTGTTTTTTGGTACAAGTAGCTACAGGATTTGCTATGACTTTTTACTATCGTCCAACCGTTACTGAGGCTTTTACTTCTGTTCAATACATAATGACTGAAGCTAACTTTGGTTGGTTAATCCGATCAGTTCATCGATGGTCGGCAAGTATGATGGTCTTAATGATGATCCTGCACGTATTTCGTGTCTATCTCACTGGTGGTTTTAAAAAACCTCGCGAATTGACTTGGGTTACAGGCGTGGTTCTGGCTGTGTTGACTGCATCTTTTGGTGTAACAGGTTATTCCTTACCTTGGGACCAAATTGGTTATTGGGCAGTCAAAATCGTAACAGGCGTTCCGGAAGCTATTCCGGTAATAGGATCGCCTTTGGTAGAGTTATTGCGTGGAAGTGCTAGTGTGGGACAATCCACTTTGACCCGTTTTTATAGTTTACACACTTTTGTATTACCCCTTCTTACTGCTGTATTTATGTTAATGCATTTCCTAATGATACGTAAGCAAGGCATTTCTGGTCCTTTATAGAGAATATAGACCATAGCTATATTGTAACCAATCATTTATCTTATTACTTGCCAATCATTTATCTTATTACTTGGGGGAGGAACAATAGTATTTCATTGCTACAAATATGGATTGTTGAAAAAAAAAAAAAATAAGACATGTATTTGGATATTTCCTTTCAACTCCACAATATTCTATTATTTATTTGATATGACATGAATAGTTGAAGGGAATTCCCCGAAGAGAAAATGGATTATGGGAGTGTGTGACTTGAACTATTGATTGGGCCATGCAGAAATATGCCTTTATCTGCTACATTGGAATTCACAACCAAATGTGTCTTTGTTCCAACCACCGTGTAAGCCCCATACAAAGGATAGGCTGGTTCGCTTGAAGAGAATCTTTTCTATGATCAGACCTGACGATGTCGTGTATGAACAGGGCTCCGTAAGATCCAGTAGAATAAGTGATTTGGCATAATGCAAATTAGATTTTATTTATTTATTTTTATTTTTTTTTACTTTCTTATCTTAATAGTATGAAAATACATTCATTTCTTCTGCATCGACCCGATTTATTATTATTATACTATCGGAGTGAAACAAGGGATCTAAAGAAGAGCAAAGGCTAGACTATATTAGTAACAAGTAAATCCTTTGTATGTAAAAAATCTCGATATATTTTTGGGATAAAGGTGAATCGCAAGGCCTAAGACGACCCAGAAAGCACTTGATCACGATCAACTTTGTACGCCTACTTGGGTATTGAGCATTTACCTGTAAAAATGGCATTCCTTGGAATGTATAGTTGCAACTTCGTAAAATGGAATCAGGTAACTTTTTTCTTACATATGAAATCATTCATATATGTGTGGATAACATATAGATTCATTTTATATGTATCCGTTTGTATCCATTTGATTCGATTGATTTTTGCTTGAGCCGGATGATGAAAAATTATCATGTCCGGTTCCTTCGGGGGATGGATCTAGAAAAATTCACCTATCCTAATAACAAAAAACCTGACTTGAACGATCCTGTATTAAGAGCTAAATTAGCTAAAGGTATGGGTCATAATTATTATGGGGAACCCGCATGGCCCAATGATCTTTTATATATTTTTCCAGTAGTAATTCTCGGTACTATTGCTTGTAACGTAGGCTTAGCGGTTCTAGAACCTTCAATGATTGGTGAACCCGCGGATCCATTTGCAACTCCTTTGGAAATATTACCTGAATGGTATTTCTTTCCTGTATTTCAAATACTTCGTACAGTACCTAACAAGTTATTGGGTGTTCTTTTAATGGTTTCAGTACCTGCGGGATTATTAACAGTACCTTTTTTGGAAAATGTTAATAAATTCCAAAATCCATTTCGTCGTCCAGTAGCGACAACCGTTTTTTTGATTGGTACTGCGGTGGCCCTTTGGTTGGGTATTGGAGCAACATTACCGATTGATAAATCCCTAACTTTAGGTCTTTTTTAAATTGAATCAATTTTAAAATAAAATATCATGATGTGCGTATCTAGGGAGTAGTCACTTCAAAGTCAAAGTGAATTCTCCCTAGATACATTTATTCAATTCTGGTCCCAATATATGGATTGTGCTGAAGGTTCAAAATCCATTTTCGTTTTTTTTTTTTTTTTCTAATTTTCTAAAGTAAAAAAAAAAAAATGAAATAAATCCTAAATCCAATGGATTTAAAATTTTGGTAAATCAATTTCGCAATGCTTTTCTACTTCTTTTCTAGAATGCCCAATATTTGTTTTACATCTTCTATGCGAAAGTGTTCAATTTTCATAAGGTCTTCTTGACTGTTATTCAAAAGGTCCAATAATGTATGTATATTGGACTTTTTGAGACAATTATAGATCCTGGGAGGCAATTCTGATTGGTCAATAAAAATATATTTCAATGCTATTTCTTTTTTCTTTTTTCTTAGTTTAGCTAATCTATCATGAAAAGGAAAAAAAGGTAAAGTAACGTTGTGTTGATTGTTTTCTAAATGTAAGTTTTCTTCTTCCGCATCTAGAAAGGGAATAAATAAATCAATCAAATTCCGAGAGGCTTCATGAAGTGCTTCTTTAGGAGTTAAACTTCCATTTGTCCATATTTCTAGAAAAAGTATCTCCTGTTTTTCATTATCATTCCCATAACAATGAATACTATGATTCGCATTTCGAACAGGCATGAATACAGCATCTATAGGATAACTTCCGTCGTGAAAGTTCTTTGGCGTTTTTATACCGTATCCTCTATTTCTCTCGATTTGTAATCCAATACACAAATCAATTGGTTCGGTTAGGCTAGCTATATGCTGTGTATTATCAACGATTTCCACAGAAGGCGGTAAGATGATGTCTTGAGCAGTTACATATCCGGGACCCTTGGCACAAATAAAGGCGTTACGAGTTCCATACAAATTACTTCTCAATACAATTGCTTTTAAATTCATTAAAATTTCATGTACTGATTCTTGAATACCTACTATGGTAGAATATTCGTGTGGTATTTTCTCAGATTTTGCACGTGTAATACATGTTCCTTCTATTTCTCCAAGCAAAGCTCTTCGCATCGCAATGCCTATTGTGTCGGCTTGGCCTTTCATAAGTGGAGACAGAATAAAGCGTCCATAATAAAGACGCTTACTATCTGTTCTTGATTCAACACACTTCCACTGCAGTGTCCGAGTAGAGACTTTTACTTTCTCTCGAACCATAGTAATATTATTTTATTTGATCAGATCATTGAATCATTTATTTCTCTTGAAATCTCTTTAGTGTTTATTTCTACACACGTTTTTTTTTAGGAGGTCTACAGCCATTATGTGGCATAGGGGTTACATCCCGTACGAAACTTAATAGTATACCACTTCTACGAATAGCTCGTAATGCTCCATCTCTTCCGAGACCAGGACCTTTTATCAGAACTTCCACTCGTCGCATACCTTGGTCTACTACTGCTCGAATAGCATTTCTCGCTGCGGTTTGAGCAGCAAAAGGAGTCCCTCTTCTTGGACCCTTGAATCCACAAGTACCGGCGGAGGAAGAAGAAATTACCTGACCCCGTACATCTGTAATAGTAACAATGGTATTGTTGAAACTTGCTTGAACATGAATAACTCCTTTTGGTATTCTACGTGCACTTTTCCGTGCACTACTGCGCCCATTCCTACGTGAACCAACTTTTGGTATAGGTTTTGCCATATTTTATCATTTCATAAGGATAAGTCAGAGATATATGGATATATCCATTTCATGTCAAAACAGATCTTCTATTTTTATTTGTTCATCGCTTTCTTTAAGATTAGTTTCTTTTCTTTAACTTTAAGGAGTTCTTTTTAGAATAGAAAGATTATCCTTGTCTCTGTTTATGTCTCGGGTTGGAACAAATTACGACAATTCGTCCCCTCCTACGGATTAGTCGACATTTTTCACAAATTTTACGAACGGAAGCCCTTATTTTCATAGTTGTTATTCCTTAAATTTTTCCGAATCTACTTATTGGAAGAAAATAAGTTTCTTGAAATTTTTGAACCTTGAATTGGATCCCCCTGAAAGGAATCTTGAAGTTGAAAAAACTACCTAATCGTTCGAATCCTTGTTGCGGAGTCTATAAATTATACGCCCCCTGGTTGAATCATAAGCACTTACTTCACTTTTGTTGACTCTATCCCACGGTGGTATACGTATAAAACTCGATCGGACCCTTCCTGAAACATAACCTAGAATCAGATCTTCATTATCTAAAGGAATCTGGAGTGGACGTGATTCACTAATTAAACCTCCATGAATCCATTTTTGTTCTTTTATTCCAGGTAAAACTTCCTTGACGTATCAACTACTGTAGGGCAGGAGGAGTTCTATTAGACAACCCGTGCTTTTTTTTTTCACAAATGGAAAGTTTCGGATTCGGATACAATTCGGATGTTAGACAGATTACCATATATAACACAAAATTTCTCCGCCGATTCCTTCTAGTCGAGCCTCCCGGTCTGTCATTATACCCCGAGAAGTAGAAAGAATTACAATCCCCATCCCGCCTAAAATTCTAGGAATTTGTTGATAGTTAGAATAGATTCGTAGACCGGGTCGACTGATCCGTCGTAAATTTAAAATAGTTCTATATGGTCCTTTCCTATTCCTTCTATGCCGTAGGGTTAAAACCAAAAAATATTTGTTTCTTTCCCGATGTTTCCTTATGTTATCGATAAAACCTTCTCGTAAAAGTATTTTAACAATGTTTTCAGTGATGTTAGTAGATCCTATTCGAATCGTTCCTTTTCTATTCATGTCAGCATTTCGTATAGAAGTTATTATGTCAGCAATAGTGTCCTTACCCATGGTAAACTAAAATTATTGTTGCTCCCGAATTTTGATATAACCAACATGTTCTTTTTTTTTTTTACTTAGTAAAGGTATATACGTGAGACACAATCTACTAATTAATCTATGTCATTTAAATACTCTAATTTAAATACTATAACTATATTGAATTGAGGTCTCGTCTTATAATACCTCAGGAGCTAATGAAACTATTTTAGTGAAATTTAACTGTCTCAATTCCCCGGCGATCGCACCAAAAATTCGAGTTCCCTTTGGATTTCCTTTTTGAATCAATGACAACTGCAGCCTTGTCATCATATCGTATTATCATACCGTTGTCGCGTTTGAGTTCTTTAAAGTACGTACAATTACAGCTCTGATCACTTCTGATCTTTCTAGAGGTGCTTTGGTACTGCTTTTGATCACAAGCAACAATAACCGTCACCAATATGAGCATATCGGCGATTACTAGTCTATGACTCGAATACACATTAATTCTCGGGCCCGCTGTTATCTGCTACATTCAAATGGGTCTGAGGTTGAATCATTTTTTTTAATCTCTTCTTCAATGGAACAAAGGACGAAGAAAAAAAGAAATATTGTTTGTCAAAAAAAAAAAAAAAAGGAAACCCGCAATTGTTTTTTTTTATTCCCAAGACTTCTTTCCTTTGGTTCTATATTCCTATCCTGAAATAATGAATTGAGTTTTTATAGGCATTTTGGACGCCGCTATTGAAATAGCTTTCTTGCTATATTTTCGGCTACTCCGCTCATTTCATAAAGTATTCTGCCCGGTTTAACGACAGCTACCCAATACTCGGGAGATCCTTTCCCCGAACCCATACGTGTTTCTGTAGATCTTACCGTAACTGGTTTGTCTGGAAATATACGTACCCATATTTTTCCACCACGGCGTACATTTCGTGTCATTGCGCGGCGCCCCGCTTCTATTTGTCTAGATGTAATCCAAGCGGGTTCAAGTGCTTGAAGAGCATATCTACCGAAACAAATGCGATTACCTCGATAAGATATTCCTTTCATTCTTCCTCTATGTTGGTTACGAAATCTGGTTCTTTTTGGGTTATAGTTGATGGTTGTTTATTAATTCCATCTCTACTACAGAACTGGACATGAGAGTTTCTTCTCATCCAGCTCCTCGCGAAAAAAATGACTAAAAAATATTTTATTTTATTCTTAAGATATATAGGTAGTTACTGAATAATAGATTGAATCCTGGGATTCTTTGCTTTGAGATTTTATCTGATCTATTTGAGATTTTATCTGATCTATTATAAATTTGTATATCTTGTTTGGATATATATTGGATATATATATAAGTAATTAAACATGGATTCTATTTATAGATAATGTCTTATCTTGTTTTTGTTATAATGTTATAACGAATCTTTATTTTGTTTTGTCTTTTTTTATCATATTCATCTCGGATCGACAAAAATTTAACAATCAAATAAAATGAAAATAAAATTTTTAAAATGAAAATAAAAAAAAAAATGAAAATAAAATTTTTAAAATGAAAATAAAATTTTCGCGGGCGAATATTTACTCTTTCAATATCTATTTCAGTTGTCGGGTTAACTCATGACCTCTCAGAATCAGAACAGAATAAAAAGAAATGAAGTGGTCTCTGGTTTGTTCCGCCATCCTACCCGATAAATCATTAGGATTCGTTTTCAATAGAATCCTCTGCATTCACGGGTTCCGTCGTCCCCATCGCTTCTCGATTAATGCTTAGGTCTGAATTCTCCAATGGAGCCTTAATTTAATATTTAATAAAAATTTAATATTTAATAAAAATAAAAATTTAATATTTAATAAATAATATTTAATAAAAAAATTTGTTAATTTGTTCTTTAGTCAACCTTCTCAGTCTTTATTGACTTAAGGCTCTTGATTTTTTCTTCGATGAACAGATATTCATCTAATTATTGATGAATCTCTATTGATGCTCTATTACATTGCTCTTTATGAGATGCTTCGTAGACCTTACATATTGGAATCATATATCATTTCATTTCTATTTCTTTTTCTCTCTTTCTCTCATCCTTCTATTTATCCACATACTTTTTATTTTGCTTCACAATTTAGATATATTCATAATCAGATTGGTTTTTTTTTACTTAACTTAATGCAAAAAAAAAGATTTCAGTTGCTATAATGATATGACCAATATATCATATCTTGACTGATTCTTTGGATCCAGATAATCCGAAGCGATGAGTTGGTTATTAGTGCTATAGTTATTAACTTATACTGTGGTTCGCCCATTTTTTTTTTTGAATCCTAAGCCTAAAAACCCAACGAGTCGCACACTAAGCATAGCAATTATATCAAATGATCAATCAAATTTTTATTTAACCTTATAGAATATAGAATTTAGAACTGCTCATTTTTTTATTGAACATAAAAAAATGAAAGAATTTGTCATTTTTTGTTCTATCGCAGAATAGAACGTAAAGACAAGTAGAGTCTTATTCTTATTATTCTTCATCTATAAATATCTATAAATATCCAAATTTTGATTCCTAATACCCCATAGATAGTTCGAACTCTATAGGAGCAATACTCAATTTTCGCTCCAATCGTTTGTAGAGGAACCCTACCTTCCCGGATCCATTCGACACGCGCAATTTCTTTTCCGTCGATACGCCCTGCAATTTGTATTTGAATTCCTTTTGTATCTGCTTGCTCAGTTAATTCAATAGCCTTTTTCATTGCTTTTCGAAATGAAACTCGATTCTTTAATTGTCCGGCTATAAATTCGGCAAGAATATTAGGGTGCCCGTAAGGATTTGCAATTCTTGTAATAGCAATCTTGAGTTTTCGGTTCATACAATTAAGTTCTTTTTGCACATTCATCTGTAGTTCTTTGAGTTTTCGCGGCCTATCTTCAATTAATAATTTAGGAAATCCCATATAGATTATGACCCGAATTAGATCAATTCCTTTTTGAATCTCTATACGTGCAATTCCCTCGACACCGGAAGATATTCTCATATTTTTTTGTACATAATTCTTGATATAGTCTCTTATTTTTTTATCTTCTTGTAGACCCTCGGAATAATTTTTAGGTTGTGCAAACCAAAGAGAATGATGACTTTGGGTTGTACCAAGTCTGAAACCAAGTGGATTTATTTTTTGTCCCATAATCCTCCACTGCTATATGTACTATATGTATTAGGATATGTCATATTTGTGTTCTTATTTATCCCTTTTATCCCTACGGGTTTTTTTGAGCATAGCATAAATCTGGCAATTGGTTGATATTCAATATATTTCAATACGATAGTTATATGACAAGTGGGTCTTTTTATCAGATAACTCCGTCCTCTAGCTCGAGGTTTTAGTCTTTTCAGAGTAGTTCCTCATTTACTGCGGCTTGACTAATGACTAAACTCGCTTCATCGAAACCCCTATTGTGACTAGCATTTGCTGCTGCAGAATAAACCAAATTTAAAATGGGATAACATGCTCGATAAGGCATGAGTCCTAGTATCATAAGTGCTTCTTCGTAGTAACGTCCACGAATCTGATCAATTATTCTTCGTGCTTTGTGAGCAGACGTACATATATGTTGACCTAAAGCGTAATACTTCGTATGAAGTTGGATATCGGTTCCTCTTACTTTCTTTATCTTTATCATAAGGTTTACCTCTCACTAATGAATTTACTAATTAATCTATATTTTATTTATTATATTAATATTAACGACGAGATTTATTATCATTACGACGAGATTTATTTGCGTGTCCGCGGAAATTTATAGTAGGTACGAATTCTCCCACTTATGTCCTACCATATGATCCGTTATATAAATAGGCAAATGCTCTTTTCCATTATGGATAGCGATAGTATGGCCGATCATTGTGGGTATAATGGTAGATGCTCTGGACCAAGTTATTATTATTTTTTTTTCCGCTTTTGTATTAAGCCTTTCGATTTTTTTAATAAACGATTTGCTACAAAAGGATTTTTTTTTAGTGAACGTGTCATTTTTTAACGTGTCATTTTTTTTTTTTGTAAAGACGAAGAAATAAATTTTCTCTCCCTATTTACTACGGCGACGAAGAAATCAAATTATCACTATATTTATTCCTTTT
>NW_019168324.1:0-23240 GCF_002303985.1 Durio zibethinus
TTTATTTCGAATAAGCTTGTATGAGCAAAAAGAATTGTTTTATGACAAAACAAAAGGTCATAATGATTTGAAATGGATAATCATTCAAATGGCCGTAATTATTTTAACTAATTCGGTAAACAGCTCTATTTTTTAAATTTCTTACTTATTAATTTAAGAAATATTAATAAATTAGCATTATTTTATTCCATCTAAGTTTATATTAATTGAAACAATTGCTTTATGACAAATCAAAAGGTTATAATGATTTTAAATAGACAACTATTCAAATAATAATAACTATTTGAACTTATTCAATAAATAGATTTATTTTTTTAATATCTTTCTTATAATTTTTCAAATGTTAATAAATTAGTATCAATTTTTTCTAAATAAGCTGGCATGAACTAAAACAATTGTTTTATGACTAAATAAAATGTCAAAACGATTTCAAATAGATAATTATTCTAATAGTCTTAACTATTTGAAATGATTTGGTAAAAAAATTTATTTTTTAAATCTCTTATTAATTTTTGAAATATTATTAAATTAGTATTATTTTAATTCGAATAAGCTTGTACAAACAAAATAATTGTTTTACGATACAAGAAAAGGTCATAATGATTTGAAATAGATAATTGTTCATATAATCTTAACTATTTGAACTAGTTCAACAATTATATAATATTTCATATAGTCTTAACTATTTGAACTAGTTAGGCAATTAGTTTTATTTTTTAATTTTTTGGCCTTTAAGTTTTGGAATATTATTAAATTAGTATTGTTTTATTTTGAATAAAATAGTATGAAAAGAACCAATTGTTTGATGACAAAATAAAAGGTTATAATGATTTGAAATAGGTCATTATTCAAATAGTCAAAACTATTTGAAATAGTTTGGTAAGCATTTTACTTTTTAAATCTCTTACTAATAAATTCTTGAAATATAAATAAATTAGTGTTATTTTATTTCAAAAAAGCTTGTATGTTGAAAAGCAATTGTTTTATGACAAAACGATAGGTAATAACGATTTGAAATAGATAGTTGTTTAAAAGCCCATAATTATTTGAACCGATTCAGTAAACTAATTTATTTTTTAAATCTCTTACTTATTAATTTTTAAAATATTAATAAAGTATTATTATTTTATTTTGGATAAGTTTTTACGAACTAAAACAATTATTTGATGACAAAACAAATGGTCATAATGATTTTAAGTGGATAATTGTTCAAATAGTCATAACTATTTAAACTTATTCGGTAAACAAATTTATTTTTTTAAATCTCGTGCTTATTAATTTTTCGAATGTTAATAAATTAGTACTATATTATTTCGAATAAGCTTGTGTAAACTGAAACAATTATTATATGACTAAACAAAAGGTCAAAACATTTTGAAATAGATAATTATTCTAATAGTCTTAACTATTTGAATGGTTTGGCAAGCACATTTATTTTTTAAATCTCTTATTAATTTTTAGAATATTATTAAATTAGTATTATTTTTATCCGAATAAGCTTGTATGACCATAAAAAATTATTTTATGAGAAAACAAAGATCATAACAATTTGAGATTGATATTTATTCAAATAGTTACAACTATTTGAATTGGTTTGGAAAATAGCTTTAGTTTATAAATCTCTTGCTTGTTAGTTTTTGAAATATTAAAAAAGTAGTATTATTTTATTTCAAAATTTTTTTATGAATTGAAACAATTGTTTTATGACAAAAAAAATGTCATAATGACTTTAAATAGATAATTGTTAAAATAGTCAAATATATTTGAACTTGTTTGATAAACAAATTTATTTTTTTAAATCTATTGCTCATTAATTTTTTGAATGTTAATAAATTAGTATTATTTTATTCTGAATAAGTTTGTATGAACTGAAATAATTGTTTTATGACTAAATAAAAGGTCGAAATGATTTGAAATAGATAATTGTTTTAATAGTCTTAACGATTTGAATTGGTTCGACAAACACATTTTTTTTAAATCTCTTACTTACTAATTTTTGAAATATTATTAAATTAGTATTATTTTGATTCGAATAGGCTTGTATGAAAAGAAACAATTGTTTTGTGAAAAAAAAAGGATCATAACGATTTAAAATAGATAATTGTTTAAATAGCCATAACTATTTAAACTATTTTGGTAAACAGATTTAGTTTTTAAATCTCTTATTAATTTTCAAAATTTTAATAGATCAATATTATTTTATTATGAATAATTTTGCATGAATGGAAATAATTGTTTTATAACAAAACAAAAGGTCATAATGACATGAAGTAGATAGTTGTTGAAATGGATATGAGTATTTGAACTTGTTTAGTAAATAGATTTATTTTTTAAATCTCCTACCTATTAATTTTCAAAATATTAATAAATTATTATTATTTTGTTCCGAAAAAACTTTTATGAATAGAAATAATTATTTTATGACAAAACAAAACATCATAACTATTTGAAATAAATAATTGTTCAAACAATCATAACTATTTGAACTTGCTTGGTAAAAAAATTTACTTTTAAGATTTTTACTTATTAGTTTTTGGAATATTAATAAATTAGTATTATTTTATTTTGAATATGTTTATATGAATAGAAACAATTAGTTTATGACAAAACAAAAGGTCACAACTATTTAGAATAGATAATTGTTCAAATAGCCGACTATTTGAATGTATTCAGAAAACATATTTATTTTTTAAACTTTTACTTATTAATTTTTGAAATATTAATAAATTTATATTATTTTATTTTAAATAAGCTTGTACAAGTAGAAACAATTATTTTATGACAAAACGAAAGGTCATAACGATTTGAAATAGATAATTATTCAAATAGTTATAACTATTTGAACTTGTTCGGTCAAGAGATTCATATTTTAAATCTCTTACTCATTAATTTTTGGAACATTAATAAATTAGTATTATTTTATTTAGAATAAGCCTATATGAACTGATACAATTGTTTTGTGACGAAATAAAAAGTTATAACCATTTGAAATAGATAATTATTCAAGTGGTCATGACTATTTGAACTTGTTCAGTAAACATATTTATTTTTAAAATCTTTTACTAATTAATTACTGAAATATTAATAAATTAATATTATTTTAATCCAAATAAGCTTGTATGAACAAAAACAATTATTTTATGACAAAACAAAAGGTCATAACAATTTAAAATAAATATTATTCAAATAGTCATAACTCTTTGAACTTATTTGGTAAATAGATTTATTTTTAAATCTTTTACTTATTAGTTGTCGAATATTAATAAATTTTTATTATTTTAATTGAAATAAGCTTGTATGAATAGAAAAATATATTTTATGCTGAAACAAAAGGTTATAGAAATTTGAAATAGATAATTGTTCAAATAGTGATAACTATTTGAACTTGTTTGATAAAACAGATTTAGTTTTTAAATCTCTTACTTTTTAATTTTTAAAATACTAATAAATTAGAATTATGTTATTCCTAGTTAACTTATACAAAAGAAACAATTTTTTGTAACAAAACAAAAAATATAACTATTGTATTCATAAAGATTTGATTTTTTAAAATTTTATTTTATCAATTTTTGAATATTATAAAATATACATTATTTATTTTGAATATTGTAACAACATTTAAAAAATTGATTTTTTTTGGACAAAATAAATTGTCATAATATATTGAAAAATAATATATTTTCAATATGTTATAACATTAATTGTTTGGTAAAACAATGTATTTTTAAAAATCCTATTAATTTTCAAAATATATTAATAATTAATATTATTTTACTCAAAAAAAATATTAAAAATAAACTTTGTTTTTATCAAACAAAAGTTATAATATTATAATATAGATAATTATTCTTATAGGCCCTTAACTATTTGAATTGGTTTGGCAAACAAAATTTATTTTTTAAATCTCATAGTTATTAATTTTCATAAATTATTAATTAGTATTGATTTATTTCAAATAGTTTGTATGACCATAAATAATTATTTTATAAAAAAAAGTTATAACGATTTGAAATATATAATTATTCAAATAGTAATAACTATTTAAAGTGGTTCGGTAAGCATATTTATTTTTTAATTCTCCTACTTATTAATTTTTGAAATATTAATAAATTAGTATTATTTTATTCCAAATAGGCTTGTATGATGAAAAACAATTATTTTATAACAAAACAAAAGTTCATAATGATTTGAAATAGATAACTATTCAAATGGCCATAATTATTTAAATTGATTCGATAAACTAATTTACTTTTTAAATCTCCAACCTCTCAATTTTTGAAATATTAATAAAGTAATACTATTTTATTTTGGATAAGCTTTTATTAACTGAAACAATTGTTTTAAGATAAAACAAAAGGTCATATCAATTTTAAATAGATAATTGTTTAAATAGTTATGACTATTTGAACTTGTTCGGTAAACATATTTATTTTTTAAAATTTCTTACTTATTAATTTTTTGAATGTTAATAAAATTGTATTATTTTATTTCAAATTACCTTGTATGAACTAAAAAAAAAATTTTATGGCAAAAAAAAAGGTTAGAATGATTTGAAATAGATAATTGTTCTAATAACATAGTATTTTTTTTTGAAATAGATATGAACTGAAATAATTTTTTTATGATAAAACAAAGGTCATAAGGATTTGATATAGATAATTAGTCAAATAGTCATGACTGTTTGATTTAGTTCGATAAACATATTTATTTCTTAAATTTTTTATTTATTAATTGTCAAAATATCAATAAATTAGTAATATTTTAATTTGAATAAACTTGTGTGGACAAAAACTATTGTCTTATAACAGAACAAAAAGTCTTAGATTTGAAATAAATAATTGCTTAAATAGTCATAACTACTTGAACTAATTTGATAAATAGATTTATTTCTTAAATCTCTTATTAATTTTCAAAATATTAATAGGTTAGTATTATTTTATTCTTAACAAACTTATATGAACAAAAATATTTGTTTTATGACAACAACAAAGGTCATAACGATTTGAAATAGATAATTATTTAAATAGTTATAATTATTTGAACTTGTTAGGTAAACAAAATTATTTTTTAATATCTTACCTATTAATTGTTGAAATATTAATAAATTCATTTTATTTTATTTCGAATAACCTAGTATCAACTGAAAAAATTGTTTTATGACAAAACAAAAGGTCATAACGATTTGAAATAGATAATTATTCATATAGTGTTAACTATTTAAACTGGTTCAACAAACAAATTTATATTTTAAATTTCTTAGTTATTAATTTTTGAAATATTATTAGATTAGTATTATTTTATTTGAGCTTGCTCGATAAATAGATTTATTTTTTAAATCTTTTACTTATTAATTTTTGAAATATTAATAAATTAGTATTATTTTATTTCGAATAAGCTTGTATGAACAGAACAATTAGTTTATGACAAAAAAAAGGTCATAGCTATGTGAAAGAGATAATTGTTCAAATAGTCATAACTATTTGAACAAGTTCAAAAAACAAATTTATTTTTAAAATTTGTACTTATTACTTTTTGGAATATTAATAAATTTATATTATTTTATTCAAAATAAGCTTGTATGAATAAAACAATTGTTTCATAACAAAATAATAGTCATAACGATTTGAAATAGATAATATTTTACATAGTCATAACTATTTGAACTTGTTCGGTAAACAGACTCATTTTTTTAAATCACTTACTCATTAATTTTTGGAATATTAATAAATTAATATTATTTTATTTTGAATAAGCCTATACGAATTGACACAATTGTTTTATGACAAAACAAAAAGGTCTAATAATTTGAAATAGATAATTATTCAAATACTTATGACTATTTAAACTTGTTTGATAAAAATATTTATTTTAAAATCTTTTATTTATTAATTGTCAAAATATTAATAAATTAATATTATTTTAATCTAAATAAGCTTGTTTTAAGAAAAACAATTGTTTTATGATAAAACAAAATGTCATAATGATTTGAAACAAATAATTGTTCAAATAGTCATAACTATTTGAACTTATTTAGTAAACAAATTTATTTTTTAAATATTTTACTTATTAATTGTTTGAATGTTAAAAAATTTGTATAATTTTAATTGCAAGAACCTTGTATAAATAGAAAAAATTATTTTATGACAAAATAAAATGCTATAGCGATTTGAAATAGATAATTGTTCAAATAGTCATAACTATTTGAATTTGTTCGGTAAACAGATTCATTTTTTACATTCCTTACTTATTACTTTTTGAAATATTAATAAATTGGAATTATGTTATTTCGAACAAGCTTGTATGAATAGAAATATTGTTTTGTGATAAAACAAAAGATCATAATGATTTGAAATCGATAATTATTCAAACAATCATAACTATTTGCACTCGTCAGGCCAACAGATTCATTTTTTAAATTTGTTATTTATTAATTTTCAGAAATTAAAAATTAGCATTAGTTTATTTCCTATAATACTGTATAAACAAAAACAATTTTTTATGACAAAACAAATGGTCAAAACTATTTGAAATAAATAATTGTTCAAATAGTTATAACTAGTTGAACTGGTTTAGTAAACAGATTTCTTTTTTAAATCTCTTATTTCTTCATTTTCAAAATATTAATAAATTAATATTATTTTATTATAAATGAACTTATATGAACAAAAATATTTATTTTATGACAAAACAAAAGGTCATAACGATTTTAAATAGATAATTGTTTAAATAGTCATAATTATTTTAACTAGTTTGACAAACCGAATTATTTTTTAAATCTCTTATGTATTAATTTTTGAAATGCTAATAAATTTGTTTTATTTTATTTCAAATAAGTTACTAAGAATTAAAAAAATAATTTTATGAGAAAACAAAAAGCCATAACGATTTGAAATAAAGAGCTGTTTATATAGCCTTATCTATTTGAACTAGTTTGGCAACAAATTTATTAAGCTTGAATGATCAAAAACATTTGTTATATGACCAAACAAAAGATAATAATGATTTGAAATAGATAATTGTTGAAATGGCCATAAACAAATTCACTTTTTAAATCACTTACCTATTAATTTTTGAAATATTAACAAATTTGTATTATTTTATTTCGAACAAGTTTGTATGAACTAAAACAAGTGTTTTATGATGAAACAAAAAGTTAAAATGATTTGAAATAGATAACTATTCATATAGTTTTAACCTTTTGAACTGCTTTGGCAAATAAATTTATGTTTTAAATCTCTTGGTTATTAATTTTTGGAATATTATTAATTTAGAATTATTTCATTCCCAATAGGCTTATATGAATTGAGACAATTATTTTATAATAGAAAAAAATGTTATAATGATTTAAAATAGGTAGGTATTCAAATAGGAACTGATTCGGTAAATAGATTTATTTTTTAATTTTTCTACTTATTAATTTTAAAAAATTAGTATTATTTTATTTTGAATAGGCTTGTATGATGAAAAACAATTGTTTTATGATAAAACAAAAGTTCATAATGATTTAAAATAGATAATTATTGAAATGGCCATAATTATTTGAACTAATTTGGTAAACAAATTCACTTTTTAAATCACTTATTAATTTTTGGAATATTAATAAACTATTAATATTTTATTTCGAATAAGTTTGTATGAACTGAAACAATTGTTTTATGGCAAAACAAAAGGTCATAACAATTTTCAATATACAATTATTCAAATAATCATAACTATTTAAATTTTTCAGAAAACATATTTATTTTTAAAAATCTCTTGCTTATTAATTTTTTGAAATATTAATAAATTAGTACTATTTTAATTCAAATAGGCTTTTATGTATTGAAACAGTTATTTTATGATAAAACAAAAGGTCATAATAATTTTAAATAAGTAATTGTTCAAATAGTCATAATTATTTAAGCTTATTGGGTAAATAGATTTATTTTTTCAAATCTCTTATGAATTTTTTGAATATTAATATATTATGATTATTTTATTCCAATAAACTTGTATGATATGAAAGAAGTAGTTTACGACTAAAAAAAGGTCAAAACAATTTGAAATAGATAATTATTCTAATAGTTTTAACTATTTAACTAACTCGATAAACGCATCTATTTTTTAAATCTTATACTTATTAATTTTTTAAATATTAATAAATTAATACTATTTTATTTTGAATAAGCTTGTATGATAAAAAAAGCAAATGTTTTATAACAAAACAAAAAGGTCATAATGATTTGAAATAGATAATTGTTTAAATAGCTATAATTATTTTAACTGATTTGATAAACAAATTTATTTTTTAAATCTCTTACTTATTAATTTTAGAAATATTAATAAATTAGTATTATTTTACTCTGTATAAGCTTGTATTAATTGAAACAATTGTTTTATGCCAAAACAAAAGGTCATAATGATTTTAATTAGACAATTGTTCAAATAATAACTATTTAAACTTGTTCGGTAAATAGATTAATTTTTTTAAATGTCTATCTTATTAATTTTTTAAATGTTAATAAATTAGTATTATCTTATTTCAAATAAGCTTGTATGAACTGAAACAATTGTTTTATGACTAAAGAAAAGGTTAGAACGATTTCAAATAGATAATTATTCTAATAGTGTTAACCATATGAACTGGTTCGATAAACAAATTTATTTTTTAAATCTCTTACTTATTAATTTTCAAAATATTATTAAATTTGTATTATTTTAATCTAAACAAGCTTGTATGAACAAAAAAATGTTTTACAACAACAAAAGTTCATAACGATTTGACATTGATAATCATTCATATAGTCTTAACTATTTGAAGTAGTTTGATAATTGGATTTATTTTTTAATTTTCTTGGTTATCAAGTTTCAAAATATTATTAGATTAGTATTATTTTATTTCAAATAAATAGTATGAATCAACCAATTGTTCAATATGAGAACAAATTTTATAAAAATTTGAAATATATAATTATTACAAATAGTCAAAACTATTTGAAATAGTTTGGTAAACATATTTACCTTTTAAATCGCTTATTGATTAATTTTTTAAATATTAATAAATTAGTATTATTTTATTTCAAACAAACTTATATGAACAAAAACAATTGTTTTGTGATAAAATAAAAAGTAATAACGATTTGAAATAGATAATTGTTTAAATAGTTATAATTATTTGAACTGGTTCTGTAAATAGACTTATTTTTTAAACTCTTACTTATAAAATTTTGAAATATTAACAAATTAGTTTTATTTTATTTCGAATAAACTTGTATGAGTTGAAATAATTGTTTTACGACAACACAAAAGGTCATAACAATTGAAATAGATAATTGTTCAACAAATGGATTTATTTTTTAAATCTCTTAGTTTTGAATTTTCAAACTATTATTAAATTAGTATTATTTTATTTTGAATAAACTTGGATGAACAGAAATAATTATTTTATGATAGAACAAAATGTTATAACAATTTGAAATAGATAATTGTTCAAATAGTCAAAACTATTTAAATTAGTTTGGTAAACATATTTATTTTTTAAATCTCTTACTAATTCTTGAAATATTAATAAATTAGTATTATTTTATTTCAAATAAACTTGTATGTTGAAAAACAATTATTTTATGACAAAATGAAAGGTAATAATGATTTTATTTCAAATAAGCTTGTATGTCGAATGACCATTGTTTTACGACAAAATGAAAGGTAATAACAATTTGAAATAGCTAATTGTTCAAATGGCCATAATTATTTGAACTAATTTGGTAAACTAATTTATTTTTCAAATCTCTTACTTATTAATTTTTGAAATATTAAAAAAGTAGTAATATTTTATTTTGGATAAGTTTTTTTGAACTTAAATAATTGTTTTATGATAAAACTAAAGTTCATAACAATTTTAAATAAATAATTGTTCAAATAATAACAATTATTTTTTTAAATCTCTTGCTTATTAATTTTTTAAATATTAATAAGTTAGTATTAATTTATTCTGACTAAGCTTGTATGAACTAAAACAATTATTTTATGACTAAACAAAAGGTCAAAATGATTTGAAATAGAAAATTACTCTAATAGTCTTAACCATTTGAACTAATTTGGCAAACATATTTATTTTTTAAATCTCTTACTTATTAATTTTCAAAATATTATTAAATTAGTATTATTTTTATTCGAATAAGCTTGTATGATCAGAAAAAACTTTTTGTGATAAAACAAAGACCACAACAATTTGAGATTGATATCTGTTCAAATGATTATAACTATATGAACTTGTACAAAAACACCTTTAGTTTTTAAATCTCTTGCTTAATAACTTTTGCTGAAATATTAATAAAGTAATATTATTTTATTTTAGATAAGTTTTTATGAACTAAAACAATTATTTTATGACAAAACAAAAAGTCATAACGATTTTAAATAGATAATTATTCAAATAGTTATATCTATTTGAGCTTGTTCAGTAAACATATATATATTTTTAAATCTCTTACTTATTAATTTTTCAAATATTAATAAATTAGTATTATTTTATTTTGAATAAGCTTATATGAACTAAAATAATTATTTTATGACTTAATAAAAGGTCAAAATGATTTGAAATAGATAATTGTTCCAATAGTCTTAACTATCTGAAGTAGTTCTGCAAAACACATTGATTTTTTATTATTACATTAGTATTATCTTAATCCAAATAAGCTTATGTGAAAAGATCATAACTATTTGAATTGGTTCAATGAATAGATTTAGTTTTTAAATTTCTTATTAATTTTTGAAATATTAATAAATCAATATTATTTTATTCTAAATAATTCTGTATAAACAAAAACAATTGTTTTATGATAAAACAAAATGTCATAATAATTTGAAATAGATACCTATTAATTTTCAAAATATTAATAAATTAGTATTATTTTATTTTGAATAAATTTGTACGAATAAAAGCAATTGTTTTATGACAAACTGAAAGATCTTAACTATTCGAAATAAATAATTGTTCAAACAATCATAACTATTTGAACTTATTTAGTAAACAAATTTATTTTTTAAATCTTTTACTTATTAATTTTTAGAATATTAATAAATTAGTATCATTTTATTTCAAATGCACTTGTATGAACAAAAACAATTGGTTTATGGCAAAATGAAAGGTCAAAACTATTTAAAATAGATAATTATTCAAATAGTCAAAACTATTTGAACGGTTTAGAAAATTGATTTATTTTTTAAATTTCCACTGATTAATATTTGGAATATTAATAAATTTATATTATTTTATTCAGAATAAGCTTGTATGAACAAAAAGAATTGTTTATGACAAAACAAACGGTCAAAAAAATTAAAATAGATAATTATTCAAATAGTCATAACTATTTGAACTCATTCAAATAGCCTTAACTATTTAAGCTTGTTCGGTAAACGAATTTATTTTTTAAATCTCTTATTTATTAATTTTCAAAATATCAATAAATTAGTATTATTTTATTTCAAATAAGCCTATATGAATTGATACAATTGTTTTATAATGAAACAAAAGGTCATAACAATTTGAAATAGATAATTATTCAAATAGTTATGACAATTTGGACTTGTCCGGTAAACATATTTATTTTTAAAATCTTTTTCTTATTAATTGTTGTAGTATTAATAAATTAATATTATTTTAATACAAATAATCTTGTATGAACAAAAGCAATTGTTTATGACAAAACAAAAAAGTCATAACGATTTAAAATAAATAATTGTTCAAATAGTCATAACTATTTAAACTTATTCTATAAACATATTTATTTATTAAATCTTTTACTTATTAATTATTTGAATATTAATAAATTTGTATTATTCTATTTTAAATAAGCTTGTATGAATAGAAAAAAATTGTTTTATTACAAAACAAAAGGTTATAGTGATTTGAAAAAGATAATTGTTCAAATAGTCATAACTATTTGAACTTGTTCTGTAAATAGATTCATTTTTTAAATCCCTTACTCGTTAAGTTTCGAAATATTAATAAGTTAGACTTATGTTATTTTGAATAAGCTTGTACGAATAGAAACAATTGTTTTGTGATAAAACAAAAAGGTTATAATGATGTGAAGTACATAATTGTTTAAACAGTCATAACTGTTTGCATTGATCAGGACAACAAATTCATTTTTGAAATTTGTTACTTAATAATTTTCAAAATATTAATAAATTAGCATTAATTTATTCCAAATAAGATTGCATGAATAGAAAAAATTGTTTGAGGACAAAAAAATGGTCATAACAATTTGAAATAAATAATTGTTCAAATAGTTAAATTAATTAAACTGGTTTAGTAAACAGATTTATTTTTTAATTCTCTTACTTATTAAATTTTAAAATATGAATAAATTAATATTATTTTATTTCAAACAAACTTATTTGAACAAAAAGATTTGTTTATGACAAAACAAAAGTTCATAACGATTTGAAATAGATAATTGTTCAAATAGTCATAGTTATTTGAACTGATTTGGCAAATAGAATTATTTTTTAGATCTCTCACTGATTAATTTTTGAAATACTAATAAATTTGTTTTATTTTATATTGAATAAGTTAGTAAGAACTAAAAAGATTGTTTAATACAAAGCAAAACGTCATAACAATTTGAAATAAAGAATTGTTCATATAGCCTTAATTATTTGAACTGGTTTAGCAAACAAATTTATTTTTTAAATTTGTTAGTTCTTAATTTTTAGAATATTATTACATTAGTATTATTTTATTACAAATAAGCTTGTATGAACAAAAATAATTGCTTTATGACAGAACAAAAGGTTATACAAATTTGAAATATATAATTGTTCAAAAAGTCATAGCTATTTTAACTATTACAGTAAACATATTTATTTTTTAAATCTCCTACGTATTAATTTTTGAAATATTAATAAATTAGTATTATTTTACTCCAAATAGGCTTGCATGATGAAAAACAATTGTTTTATGATAAAACAAAAGTTCATAACAATTTGAAATAGATAATTGTTCAAGCTTTTATGAACTAAAACAATTGTTTGATGATAAAATAAAAGGTCACATTGATTTTAAATAGATAATTACTCAAATAGTCATAATTTTCAAATTAGTAATAAATTAGTATTATTTTATTCTAAATAATTTTGTATGAATAGAAAGAGTTGTTTTACGATAAAATAGAATGTCATAATGATTTGAAATATATAATAGTTAAAACAAACATGACTAGTTTAACTTGTTCGATAAATAGATTAATTTTTTAAATCTTCAGCTTATTAATTTTTAAAATATTAATAAATTAATATTATTTTATTTTGAATAAACTTATATGAACACAAACAATTGTTTTATGACAAAACAAAAGATCATAGTGATTTGAAATAAATAATTGCTCAAATAGTCATAACTATTTGAACTTGCTTAGTAAATATATCTATTTTTTTAAATATTTTGCTTATTAATTTTGGAATATTAATAAATTAGTATTATTTTATTTCGAATAAGTTTGTTTGAATAGAAACAATTGGTTTATGACAAAACATATGGTCATAAAGATTAGAAATAGATAATTGTTCCAATAGTCATAAATATTTGGACATGTTCAGAAAACATATCTATTTTTTCAATTTTTACTTATTAACTTTTGGAATATTAATAAATTTATAATATTTTATTTGAATTAAGTTGCATGAACAAAACCGATTGTTTTATGATAAAACAAAATGTAATAATGTTTTTGGAATAGATAATTATTTAGATAGTCATAACTATTTGAACATGTTCGATAAACAGATTCATTTTTCCAATTCTCTTACTCATTAATTTTCAGAACATTAATAAATTGTTTGATAAACATATTTTTTTAAAAATCTTTTACTTATTAATTATCAAAATTTAATAAATTAATATTATTTTAATCCAAATAAGCTTGAAGAAACAAAAATAATTGTTTTATGATAAAATAAAAAGTCATAATAATTTGAAATAAATAATTGTTCAAATGGTCATAACGAGTTAAATTGGTTTGATAAATAGATTTATTGTTTAAATCTTTTACTTATTAATTGTCTTAATATTAATAAATTTGTATTATTTTATTTGAAATAAACTTGTATGAATAGAATAAAGCATTTTATGACAAAACAAAAGGTTATAGGGATTTCAAATAGATAATTTTCAAATAGTCATAATTATTTAAAATTGTTCTGTAAACAGATTGATTTTTTAAATTTCTTAACTATTAATTTTTGGAATATTAATAACATGGTATTATTTTATTTTGAATAAGCTTATATGAACTGAAATAATTTTTTTATGACAAAACAAAAGATCATAATGATTTGAAATGGATAATTATTCAAATAGTCATGACTATTTGATCTAGTTCAATAAATATATTTATTTTTAAAATTTTTTACTTATTAATTGTCAAAATACTAATAAATTAGTAATATTTTAATTTGTATAAGCTTGTGTGAATAAAAACTATTGTTTTATAGCAGAAAAAAGTCATAAGATTTGAAATAAATAATTGCTTAAATAGTTATAACTATTTGAACTAATTTGATAGAATTATTTTTTAAATCTCTTATTAATTTTCAAAATATTAATATGCTATTATTATTTTATTTCAGACAAACTTATATGAATAAAAACATTTTTTTTATGACAAAACAAAAGGTTATAATGATTTAAATAGATAATTGTTCAAATAGTCATAATTATTTGAACTAGTTAGGTAAATATAATTATTTTTTAATCTCTTACTGATTAATTTTTGAAATGTTAATAAATTTGTTTTATTTTATTCCAATTAAGCTAGTATGAGTTGAAAAAATTGTTTTATGGCAAAACAAAGGGTCATAACGGTTTGAAATAGATCATTGTTCATATAGTCTTAACTATTTGAACTGGTTTGGCAAACAAATTTATTTGTAAATCTCTTACTTATTAATTTTTGAAATATTATTAGATAAGTATTATTTTATTTCGAATAAGCTTGTATGAATAGAAATAATTGTTTTTATGATAGAACAAAAGGTTATAATGATTTGAAGTATACAATTGTTGAAATAGTCATTACTGTTTGAATTGGTTCGGTAAATAGATTTATTTTTTAAATCTCTTACTTATTAATTTTTGAAAGATTAATAAATTACTATTATTTTATTTTGAATAAGCTTAAATGATAAAAAAAAATTTGTTATATGATCAAACAAAAGGTGATAATGATTTGAAATAGATAATTGTTGAAATGGCCATAATTATTTGAACTAATTCCATAAACAGATTCATTTTGTAAATCACTTACTTAATACTTTTTGGAATATTAATAAATTAGTATTATATTATTTTGAATAAGCATGTGTAAATTGAAACAATTATTTGATGACAAAACAAAAGATCATAATGATTTTAAATAGACAATTGTTAAAATAGTCGTAACTATCTAAATTTGTTTGGTAAACAAATTTATTCTTTAAACTCTTGCTTATTAATTTTTGAAATATTAAGAAATTAGTATTATTTTTTTTATAAGCTTTTATAAACTATAACAATTGTTTATGTCAAACAACAGTTCATAATGAATTTAAATAAATAATTATTAAATAATTCATACTATTTGGAACTTATTTCTAAATAATTTATTTTTCAAAATCTTTTGCCCATTATTTTTGAACGTTAATAAAATTTGGATTATTTTATTCAATAGGCCTTTAAGAATAAATTTGGATTATTTTATTCCACAATAGGCTTCTAAGATATGAAACAAACTATTTTAATGACCTAAAAGGTTAAAACAATTTGGAAAATAGATAACTATTCTAAAAGTTTTAACTATTCAAACTGGTTCGACAAACACATTTATTTTTTAAATCTCTTACTTATTAATTTTTAAAATATTATTAAATTATTAATTATTTTTAACCGAATAAAGCTTATATTAAGAAATAATTGTTTAATGACAAAACAAAGATTTTAAACGCATTTGAGAATTGATATTTGTTCAATTAGTCATAACTAATATTTTGAACTAGTTTGGTAAATAGATTTATTGTTTAAATCTATTACTTATTAATTTTTGAAATATTAATCAATTAGTATTATTTTATTTTGAATAAGCTTGTATGAGCAAAAAGAATTGTTTTATGACAAAACAAAAGGTCATAATGATTTGAAATGGATAATCATTCAAATGGCCATAATTATTTTAACTAATTCGGTAAACAGCTCTATTTTTTAAATTTCTTACTTATTAATTTAGGAAATATTAATAAATTAGCATTATTTTATTCCATCTAAGTTTATATTAATTGAAACAATTGCTTTATGACAAATCAAAAGGTTATAATGATTTTAAATAGACAACTATTCAAATAATAATAACTATTTGAACTTATTCAATAAATAGATTTATTTTTTTAATATCTTTCTTATAATTTTTCAAATGTTAATAAATTAGTATCAATTTTTTCTAAATAAGCTGGTATGAACTAAAACAATTGTTTTATGACTAAATAAAATGTCAAAATGATTTCAAATAGATAATTATTCTAATAGTCTTAACTATTTGAAATGATTTGGTAAAAAAATTTATTTTTTAAATCTCTTATTAATTTTTGAAATATTATTAAATTAGTATTATTTTAATTCGAATAAGCTTGTACAAACAAAATAATTGTTTTACGAAACAAGAAAAGGTCATAATGATTTGAAATAGATAATTGTTCATATAATCTTAACTATTTGAACTAGTTCAACAATTATATAATATTTCATATAGTCTTAACTATTTGAACTAGTTAGGCAATTAGTTTTATTTTTTAATTTTTTGGCCTTTAAGTTTTGGAATATTATTAAATTAGTATTGTTTTATTTTGAATAAAATAGTATGAAAAGAACCAATTGTTTGATGACAAAATAAAAGGTTATAATGATTTGAAATAGGTCATTATTCAAATAGTCAAAACTATTTGAAATAGTTTGGTAAGCATTTTACTTTTTAAATCTCTTACTAATAAATTCTTGAAATATAAATAAATTAGTGTTATTTTATTTCAAAAAAGCTTGTATGTTGAAAAGCAATTGTTTTATGACAAAACGATAGGTAATAACGATTTGAAATAGATAGTTGTTTAAAAGCCCATAATTATTTTGAACCGATTCAGTAAACTAATTTATTTTTTAAATCTCTACTTATTATTATTTTTAAAATATTAATAAAGTATTATTATTTTATTTTGGATAAGTTTTTACGAACTAAAACAATTATTTGATGACAAAACAAATGGTCATAATGATTTTAACTGGATAATTGTTCAAATAGTCATAACTATTTAAACTTATTTGGTAAACAAATTTATTGTTTTAAATCTCGTGCTTATTAATTTTTCGAATGTTAATAAATTAGTACTATATTATTTCGAATAAGCTTGTGTAAATTGAAACAATTATTATATGACTAAAGAAAAGGTCAAAACAGTTTGAAATAGATAATTATTCTAATAGTCTTAACTATTTGGATGGTTTGGCAAGCACATTTATTTTTTAAATCTCTTATTAATTTTTGGAATATTATTAAATTAGTATTATTTTTATCCGAATAAGCTTGTATGACCATAAAAAATTATTTTATGAGAAAACAAAGATCATAACAATTTGAGATTGATATTTATTCAAATAGTTACAACTATTTGAATTGGTTTGGAAAATAGCTTTAGTTTATAAATCTCTTGCTTGTTAGTTTTTGAAATATTAAAAAAGTAGTATTATTTTATTTCAAAATTTTTTTATGAATTGAAACAATTGTTTTATGACAAAAAAAATATCATAATGACTTTAAATAGATAACTGTTAAAATAGTCAAATATATTTGAACTTGTTCGATAAACAAATTTATTTTTTTAAATCTATTGCTCATTAATTTTTTGAATGTTAATAAATTAGTATTATTTTATTCTGAATAAGTTTGTATGAACTGAAATAATTGTTTTATGACTAAATAAAAGGTCAAAATGATTTGAAATAGATAATTGTTTTAATAGTCTTAACGATTTGAATTGGTTCGGCAAACACATTTTTTAAAAATCTCTTACTTACTAATTTTTGAAATATTATTAAATTAGTATTATTTTAATTCGAATAGGCTTGTATGAAAAGAAACAATTGTTTTGTGAAAAAAAAGGATCATAACGATTTAAAATAGATAATTGTTTAAATAGCCATAACTATTTAAACTATTTTGGTAAATAGATTTAGTTTTTAAATCTCTTATTAATTTTCAAAATATTAATAGATGAATATTATTTTATTATGAATAATTTTGCATAAATGGAAATAATTGTTTTATAACAAAACAAAAGGTCATAATGACATGAAGTAGATAGTTGTTGAAATGGATATGAGTATTTGAACTTGTTTAGTAAATAGATTTATTTTTTAAATCTCCTACCTATTAATTTTCAAAATATTAATAAATTATTATTATTTTGTTCCGAAAAAACTTTTATGAATAGAAATAATTATTTTATGACAAAACAAAACATCATAACTATTTGAAATAAATAATTGTTCAAACAATCATAACTATTTGAACTTGCTTGGTAAAAAAATTTACTTTTAAAATTTTTACTTATTAGTTTTTGGAATATTAATAAATTAGTATTATTTTATTTTGAATATGTTTATATGAATAGAAACAATTAGTTTATGACAAAACAAAAGGTCACAACTATTTAGAATAGATAATTGTTCAAATAGCCGACTATTTGAATGTATTCAGAAAACATATTTATTTTTTAAAATTTTACTTATTAATTTTTGAAATATTAATAAATTTATATTATTTTATTTTAAATAAGCTTGTACAAGTAGAAACAATTATTTTATGACAAAACGAAAGGTCATAATGATTTGAAATAGATAATTATTCAAATAGTTATAACTATTTGAACTTGTTCGGTCAAGAGATTCATATTTTAAATCTCTTACTCATTAATTTTTGGAACATTAATAAATTAGTATTATTTTATTTAGAATAAGCCGATATGAACTGATACAATTGTTTTGTGACGAAATAAAAAGTTATAACCATTTGAAATAGATAATTATTCAAGTGGTCATGACTATTTGAACTTGTTCAGTAAACATATTTGTTTTTAAAATCTTTTACTAATTAATTACTGAAATATTAATAAATTAATATTATTTTAATCCAAATAAGCTTGAATGAACAAAAACAATTATTTTATGACAAAACAAAAAGTCATAACAATTTAAAATAAATATTATTCAAATAGTCATAACTCTTTGAACTTATTTGGTAAATAGATTTATTTTTAAATCTTTTACTTATTAGTTGTCGAATATTAATAAATTTTTATTATTTTAATTGAAATAAGCTTGTATGAATAGAAAAATATATTTTATGCTGAAACAAAAGGTTATAGAAATTTGAAATAGATAATTGTTCAAATAGTGATAACTATTTGAACTTGTTCGATAAAACAGATTTAGTTTTTAAATCTCTTACTTTTTAATTTTTAAAATACTAATAAATTAGAATTATGTTATTCCTAGTTAACTTATACAAATAGAAACAATTGTTTTGTAACAAAACAAAAAATCATAACTCTTTGTACTAGTCAGCCCAACAGATCTATTTTTTAAATCTCTTATTTATTCATTTTTAGAATATTAATAAATTAGCATTACTTTTATTTTGAATAAGATTGTATCAACAGAAATAATTGTTTTATGACAAAATAAATGGTCATAATGATTTGAAATAAATAATTATTCAAATTGTTATAACTACTTGAATTGGTTTGGTAAACAGATTTTTTTAAAATCTCTCATTAATTTTCAAAATATTAATAAATTAATATTATTTTAGTCAAAACAAACTTATATGAACAAAAAACATTTGTTTTATGGCAAAACAAAAGGTTATAATGATTTGAAATAGATAATTATTCTTATAGGCCTTAACTATTTGAATTGGTTTGGCAAACAATTTATTTTTTAAATCTCATAGTTATTAATTTTCATAATATTATTATATTAGTATTATTTTATTTCAAATAAGTTTGTATGAACATAAATAATTATTTTATAAAAAAAAGTTATAACGATTTGAAATATATAATTATTCAAATAGTAATAACTATTTAAATGGTTCGGTAAGCATATTTATTTTTTAATTCTCCTACTTATTAATTTTTGAAAATATTAATAATTAGTATTATTTTATTCCAAATAGGCTTGTATGATGAAAAACATTTATTTTATAACAAACAAAAGTTCATAATGATTTGAAATAGATAACTATTCAAATGGCCATAATTATTTAAATTGATTCGATAAACTAATTTACTTTTTAAATCTCCAACCTCTCAATTTTTGAAATATTAATAAAGTAATACTATTTTATTTTGGATAAGCTTTATTAACTGAAACAATTGTTTTAAGATAAAACAAAAGGTCATATCAATTTTAAATAGATAATTGTTTAAATAGTTATGACTATTTGAACTTGTTCGGTAAACATATTTATTTTTTAAAATTTCTTACTTATTAATTTTTGAATGTTAATAAAATTGTATTATTTATTTCAAATTACCGTTGTATGAACTAAAAAAAATTTTATGGCAAAAAAAAGGTTAGAATGATTTGAAATAGATAATTGTTCTAATAACATAGTATTTTTTTTTTTAAAATAGATATGAACTGAAATAATTTTTTATGATAAACAAAAGGTCATAAGGATTTGATATAGATAATTAGTCAAATAGTCATGACTGTTTGATTAGTTCGATAAACATATTTTTCTTAAATTTTTATTTATTAATTGTCAAAATATCAATAAATTAGTAATATTTTAATTTGAATAAACTTGTGTGGACAAAAACTATTGTCTTATAACAGAACAAAAAGTCTTAAGATTTGAAATAAATAATTGCTTAAATAGTCATAACTACTTGAACTAATTTGATAAATAGATTTATTTCTTAAATCTCTTATTAATTTTCAAAATATTAATAGGTTAGTATTATTTTATTCTTAACAAACTTATATGAACAAAAATATTTGTTTTATGACAACACCAAAGGTCATAACGATTTGAAATAGATAATTATTTAAATAGTTATAATTATTTGAACTTGTTAGGTAACAAATTATTTTTAATATCTACCTATTAATTATTGAAATATTAATAAATTCATTTTATTTTATTTCGAATAACCTAGTATCAAACTGAAAAAATTGTTTTATGACAAACAAAAGGTCATAACGATTTGAAATAGATAATTATTCATATAGTGTTAACTATTTAAACTGGTTCAACAAACAAATTTATATTTTAAATTTCTTAGTTTATTAATTTTTGAAATATTATTAGATAGTATTATTTTATTTGAGCTTGCTCGATACATTAGATTTATTTTTAAATCTTTTTACTTATTAATTTTGAAATATTAATAAATTAGTATTATTTTATTTCGAATAAGCTTGTATGAACAGAAACAAATTAGTTTATGACACAAAAAAGGTCATAGCTATGTGAAAGATATAATTGTTCAAATAGTCATAACTATTTGAACAGTTCAAAAAACAAATTTATTTTTAAAATTTGTACTTATTACTTTTTTGGAATATTAATAAATTTATATTATTTTATTCAAAATAAGCTTGTATGAATAAAAACAATTGTTTCATAACAAAATAATAGTCATAACGTTTTGAAATAGATAATTATTCAATAGTCATAACTATTTGAACTTATTCGGTAAATAGATTCTTTTTTAGTTTTCTTACTCACTAATTTTTAAATTAATAAATTAGTATTATTTTACTTCAAATAAACTTAGATGAACTAAAACAATTGTTTTATTACAAAAGAAAAGGTCATAATGATTTGAAATAGATAATTATTTAAATAATCATGACTATTTTAACTTATTCGGTAAACATATTTATTTTTTAAATCTTTTACTTATTAATTGTTGAAATATTAATAAATTAATATTATTTTAATCTGAATAAACTTGTTTGAATATAAACAATTATTTTATGACAAAACAAAAAGTCATAGTTGAAATAAATAATTACGTAAATAGTTATAATGATTTAAACTTATTCGGTAAACAAATTTACTTTTTAACTCTTTTACTTGTTAATTGTCTTGAAATAAGATTGTATGAATAGAAAAAATTCTTTTATGACAAAACAAAATGTTATAGCAATTTCAAATAGATAATTATTTAAACTTGTTTAGTAAATAGATTCATTTTTTAAATCTCTTTATTATTAATTTTTGGATTACTAATAAATTAGCATTACTTTATTTCGAATAAGCTTATATGAATTGAAACATTTCTTTTATGAGAAAACAAAAGGTCATAACGATTTGAAATAGATAATTATTTAAAAAATCATGATTATTTGATCTAGTTGAGTAAATATATTTATTTTAAAAATCTTTACTTATTAATTACCAAAATATTAATAAATTAGTATTATTTTAATATGAATAAGCATGTATAAATAGAAACAATTGTTTCATAATAGAATAAAAAGTCATAATGATTTGAAATAAATAATTGCTTAAATAGTTGTAACATTTAACTAGTTTGATAAATAAATTTATTTTTTAAATCTCTTATTAATATTTGAAATATTAATAGATTAGTATTATTTTATTCTGAACAAACTTATATGAACAAAAACATTTATTTTATGACAAAACAAAAGGTCCTAATAATTTGAAATAGATAATTGTTCAAATAATCATAATTATTTGAACTGGTTAGATAAACAGAATTATTTTTTAAATCTCTTACTTATTAATTTTTGAAATATGAATAAATTCATTTTATTTTATTCCAAATAAGCTATTATGAATTCAAAAAAAACTTATTTTATGACAAAACAAAAGGTTAAAACGACTTGAAATAATAATTGTTCATATAGTCTTAAATATTTGAACTGATTTGACAAACAAATTTATTTTTTAATTCTCTTAGTTATTAATTTTTAGAATATTATTAGATTAGTATTATTTTATTTTGGATAAGCTTGTATAAACAAAAATAATTGTTTTATGACAAAACAAAAGGTTATAACGATTTGAAATTTACAATTGTTCAAATAGTCATAACTATTTAAAATAGTTCAGTAAACAGATTAAATTTAATTCTCTTATTTATTATTTTTAAAGGGTTAATAAATTAGTATTATTTTATTTTGAATAAGCTTGAAT
>NW_019168325.1:0-23214 GCF_002303985.1 Durio zibethinus
AAGGTCATAACAATTTGAAATAGATATGTATTCAAATAATCAAGACTGTTTGATCTAGTTCGATAAACATATTTATTTTAAAAATTTTTAGTTATTAATTATTGAAATATTAATAAATTAGTATTATTTTAATCCGAACAAGCTTGTATGAATAAAAACTATTATTTTATAACAAAAAAAGTCATAACAATTTGAAAGAAATAATTGCTGAAATTGTCATAACTATTTGAAGTGGTTCGATAAATAGATTTATTTCTTTAAACCTCTTATTAATTTTGAATATTAGTAGATTAGTTTTTTTTCCAAACAAACTTATATGAATAAAAACATTTGTTTTATGACAAAACAAAAGGTCATAACAATTTGAAATAGATAATTGTTCAAATATTCATAATTATTTGAACTAGTTAAGTAAACAAAATTATTTTTTAAATCCTTTACATATTAATTTCTAAAATATTAATAAATTCATTTTATTTTATTATGAATAAGCTAGTATGATTGAAAATTTGTTTTATGATAAAATAAAGTGATTTGAAATAGATAATTGTTCATATAGTCTTAACTATTGGAATTAGTTGGCAAAAAATTTATTTTTTAAATCTCTTAGTTATTAATTTTTAGAATATTATTATATTAGTATTATTTTATTTGAATAAACTTGTATGAACAAAAATAATTGTTTTATGACAGAACACAAGGTTAGAATGATTTGAAGTATACAATTATTCAAATAGTTATAATTATTTAAACTGATTTGATAAATAGATTTATTTGTTAAATCTTATACTTATTAAATTTTTAAAGATTAATAAATTAGTATTATTTTATTCCGAATAAACTTGTATGATAAAAAATAATTGTTACATGACAAACAAAACGTAATAACAATTTTTGAAATAGATAATTGTTGAAATGGCCATAATTATTTGAACTGATTTGGTAAATGGATTTATTTTTTAAATCACTTACTTATTAATTTTTAGAATATTAATAATTAGTATTATTTAATTTTGAACAAGCTTGTATGAACTGAAACAATTGTTTTATGACAAAACAAAAAGTCATAATGATTTGAAATAGATAATTGTTCATATAGTCTTAATTATTTAAACTGCTTCCCAAACAGATTTATTTTTTAAATCTCTTAGTTATTAATTTTTGAAATATTATTAAATTAGTATTATTTTATTCTGAATATGCTTATATGAACTGAAAAATTATTTTATAATAGAATAAAAGGTTATAACGATTTGAAATAGATAATGTTCAAATAGGAACTAATATAGTAAATAGATTTATTTTTTAAATCTCCTACAAATTACTTTTTGAATATTAATAAATTAGTATTATTTTATTCTGAATAGGCTTATATGATGAAAACTAATTGTTTTATGACAAACAAAAGTTTGTAATGATTTGAAATAGATAATTATTTGAAAGGCAATAGTTATTTGAATCGATTTGATAAATTGACTTATTTTTTAAATTTCTAACTTATCAATTTTTGAACTATTAATAAAGTAGTATTATTTTATTTCAGATAAACTTTTATGAACTGAAACAATTGTTTTATGATAAAACAAAAGGTATATTTATTTTAAATAGATAATTATTCAAAAAGTCATAACTATTTAAACTTACTCCGTAAACAGATTTATTTTTTAAAATTTTTTTGTATTAATTTTTTGAATGTTAATAAATTAGTATTATTTTATTTCAAATAAGCTTGTATGAACTAAAAAAAATTATTTTATGACTAAACAAAAGGTCATAATGATTTAAAATAGATAATTGCTCTAATAATCTTAACTATTTGAATTGGTTCGGCAAACATATTTATTTTTTAAATCTCTTACTTATTAATTTTTAGAATATTATTAATTTAGCAATATTTTACTCCAAATGAGCTTGTATGAACAAAAACAATTGTTTTATGACAAAACAAAAATCTTAACGATTTGAACTGGTTCGATAAATAGATTTAGTTTTTAAATCTCTTATTAATTTTTGAAATATTAAAAAATTAGCATTATTTTATTCTTCATAATTTTGTATAAATAGAAACAATTGTTTTATGACAAAACAAAATATCATAACAATTTGAAATAGATGATAGTTCAAATGAACATGACCATTTGAACTTGTTCGATCAACAAATTTATTTTTTAAATCTCAAACTTATTAATTTTTAGAATATTAATATATTAGTATTATTTTGTTTCGAATAAAATTGTATGAATAGAACAATTGTTTTAAACAAAACAAAAGATAATAACAATTTGAAATAAATAATTGTTCAAATAGTCATAACTATTTAAACTTGCTTGGTAAATAAATTTATTTTTTAAATCTTTTATTTAATAATTTTTGGAATTTTAATAAATTAGAATTATTTTTATTCCAAATAGGCTTTTTATGAATAGAAACAATTAATTTATGACAAAACAAAAAGGTCATAATGACTTGAAATAGATAATTCTTCAAATAGTTATAACTATTCGAACGTGTTTAGAAAACATATTTATTTTTTGAATTTTTACTTATAATTTGAAATATTAAATAAATTTATATTATTTTTATTTTTAAATAAGCTTGCATGAACAAAACCAAATTGTTTTATCACAAAAACAAAAGTTCATAATATTTTTGAATAGATAATTGTTCAATAGTCATAACTATTTTGAACACGTTCAGTAACATATTCATTTTTTAATTCTCTTACTCATTAATTTTTGGAATGTTAATAAATTCGTTATTATTTATAATTTTGAATAAAACTATATAAACCGAAAAAATCATTTTATTGCAAACAAAAAGTCCACAAATGATTTAAAATAGATAATTATTTGAATAGTCATGACTATTTGAACTTGTTCAGAAGGCATATTTATTTTTTAAATCTTTGACGTATATTTATTGAAATTTAATAATTACATATTATTTTAATCTATATAAGCTTATATAATAAAACATTGTTTTATGACAAAACAAAAAGTCATAATAATTTAAAATTAAAAATTGTTCAAATCGTCATAAAGATTTGAATTTGTTCGATAAACAGATTTATTTTTAAAATTTTTTACTTATTAATTGTAAATTTTTATTATTTTATTTGAAATAAGCTTGTATAAATATAAAAAAATCATTTTATGATAGAACAAAAGGTTATAGCGATTTCAAATTGATAATTGTTGAAATAGTTATAATTATTTAGACTTGTTCGGTAAATATATTCATTTTTTAAACTCTTAATTATTAATTTTCAAAACATTAATAACATAGTATTACTTTATTTCGAATAATTTTTTATGAATTGAAATGTATTTTTTTATGACAAAAGAAAAGATCATAACAGTTTGAAATAGATATTTATTCAAATAGTCATGACTATTTGATCAAGTTTGGTAAATATATTTATTTAAAAATAGTTTTACTTATTAATTGTCAAAATATTAATAAATTAGTATTATTTTAATCCAAATAAGCTTGTATGAATAGAAACTATTATTTTATGATAGAAAAAAAGTCATAACAATTTGAAATAAATAATTCTTCAAATAGTTATAACTATTTGAACTGGTTTGATAAATAAATTTATTTTTTAAATCTCTTATTAATTTTTGAAATATTAATAGATTAGCATTTTTATTTATTTTAAACAAACTTATATAAATAAAAATATTTATTTTACAGCAAAACAAAATGTCATAAGGATTTGAAATAGATAATTGTTCAAATAGTCATAATTATTTGAACTGGTTAGGTAAACATAATTACTTTTTAAATCTCTTACATATTAATTTTTGAAATATTAATAAATTCACTTTATTTTATTCTAAATAAGCTATTATGAATTGAAAAAATTGTTTTATGGCAAAAGAAAAACAATTTAAAATTGATAATTGTTCATATAATCTTAACTATTTGAACTAGTTTGGCAGATAATTTATTTTTTAAATCTCTTAGTTATTAATTTTTGAAATATTATTATATTAGTGTTATTTTATTTCACAACAACTTGGATGAACAAAAATAATTGTTTTATGACAGAACAAAAGGTTATAATGATTTGAAGTATACAATTGTTCAAATAGTCATAACTATTTTAACTAATTTGGTAAATGGAGTTATTTTGTAAATCCCTTACTTATTAATTTTTGAAAGATTAATAAATTAGTATTATTTTATTCTGAATAAACTTATACAATCAAAACAATTATTATAGGACCAAACAAAAGGTAATAATGATTTAAAATAGATAATTATTGAAATTGCCATAATTATTTGAACTAACTTGGTAAACAGATTGACTTTTTAAATCACTTAATTATTAGTTTTCAAAATATTAATAAATTAGTATTATTTTATTTTGAATAAACTTGAATGAACTGAAACAATTGTTTTGTGACAAAACGAAAGGTCAGAACGATTTTTGATAGACAATTGTTTAAATAGTCATAACTATTTGAATTTGTTTGGTAAAAAAATTTATTTTTTTAAACTCTTGTTTATTAATTTTTGACATATTAAGAAATTAGTATTATTTTATTTTGGATAAGTCATTATGAACTGAAACAATTGTTTTATGTCAAAACAAAAGGTCATAATGATTTTAAATAATTAATTCTTCAAATAGTCATAACTATTTGAATTTGTCCAATAAATGGATTTATCTTTTCAAATATTTTGCTTATTAATTTTTCAAATTTTAATAAATTGAGATTATTTTATTCCAAATAAGCATGTAAGATATGAAACAAATATTTTATGACTAAACAAAAGGTTAGAATGATTTACAATAGATAATTATTCTAATAGTTTTAACTATTTGAACTGGTTCAGCAAATAAATTTCTTTTTTAAATCTCTCATTAATTTTTGAAATATTATTAAATTAATATTATTTTTAACCGAATAAGCTTCTATGATCAGAAATAATTGTCTTATGACAAAATAAAGATCTTAACAATTTGAGACTAATAATTGTTCAAATAGTCATAACTATTTGAATTGGTTTGATAAACATATTTATTTTTTAAATCTCTTACTTACTAATTTTTGAAATATTAATACTATTATTCTATTTTGAATAAGCTTGTATGGTCAAAAACAATTATTTTATGACAAAAGAAAGGTCATAACAATTTGAAATAGATAATTGTTCAAATGACAATAATTACTTTAATTGATTCGGTAAACAAATTTATTTTTTAAATTTTTTCTTATTATTTTAAGAGATATTAATAAATTAATATTATTTTATTTCAACTAAGCTTGTATTAACTTAAACAATTATTTTATAACAAATCAAAAAGTTATAACAATTTTAAATAGAAAATTGTTCAAATGGTAAACAAACTTATTTTTTTAAATATCTTTCTCATTAATTTTTTGAATGCTAATAAATTATTAGTAATTTATTCTGAATAAGCTTGTATGAATTGGAACAATTGTTTTATGACTAACCATTTAAACCGATTCAGTAACAAATTTATTTTTTAAATCTCTTATTAATTTTTAAAATATTATTAAATTAGTATTATTTTAATCAAAATAAACTTATACAAACAAAACAATTATTTTACGAAAAAAGAAAAGGTCATAACAATTTAAAATAGATAACCATTTATATAGTCTTAACTATTTGAACTGGTTCGACAATTAGATTTTTTTTTTAATTTTCTTTTAAGTTTTAGAATATTATCAAATTAGCATTATTTTATTTCAAATAAAAGAGTATGAACAGAACCAATTGTTTGATTACAAAATAAAAAGTTATAACGATTTGAAATAGATAATTATTGAAATAGTCAAAACTATTTGAAATGATTTAGTAAACAGATTTATTTTTTAAATCTCTTATGAATTAATTTTCTAAATATTAATAAATTAGTATTATTTTATTTTTAATAAAATTATCTTAACCAAAACAATTGTTTTATGCCAAAATAAAAGGTCTTAACAATTTGAAATAAATAATTGTTAATAAATTAGTATTATTTTATTTCGAATAAGCTTGTATGAAATAAAACAATTATTATATGAATAAACAATAGGTCAAAACGATTTGAAATAGTTAATTATTCTAATGCTCTTAACTATTTAAACTGGTTTAGCAAACACATTTATTTTTTAACTCTCTTATTAATTTTTGAAATATTATTAAATTAGTATTATTTTTATCTATATAAGCTTGGATGATCAAAAACAATTATTTTATGAGAAAACAAAGATCATAATGATTTGAGATGATATTTGTTCAAATAGTCGTAACTATTTGAACTGGTTTGGAAAAAAGTTTTAGTGTTTAAATCTCTTACTTCTTAATTTTCAAAATATTAATAAAGTAATATTATTTTATTTCAGATAAGTTTTTATGAACTGAAACAATTGTTTTATGACAAAATGAAGCTCATAATGACTTTAAGTAATTAGAATGATTGTTTAAAAAGTCAAATCTTTTTTAATTTTTTCAACAAGCAGATTTATTTTTTTAAATCTCTTACTCATTAATGTTTCAAATGTTAATATATTAGTATTATTTTATTTTGAATAAGCTTGTATGAACTGAAATAATTGTTTTATATCTAAACAAAAGGTTAGAATGATTTGAAATAAATAATTGTTCTAATAGTCTTAACTATTTGAACAGCTCGACAAACACATTTATTTTTTAAATCTTTTACTTATTAATTTTTGGAATATTATTAAATTGGTATTATTTTAATCTGAATAAGCTTGTATGAAAAGGAACAATTGTTTTATGATGAAATAAAGATCATAACGTTTTGAGATTGATAATTATTCAAATGGTTATAATTATTTGAATTGTTTCAAAAAACAGATTCAGTTTTTAAATGTCCTATTAATTTTCAAAATATTAATAGATCAATATTATTTTAATATGAATAATTTTGCATCAACAGAAACAATTATTTTATGACAAAACAAAAAGTCATAACAATTTGAAATAGATACAAATGGACATGATTATTTGAACTTGCTTGGTAAATAGATTTATTTTTTAAATCTCCAACTTATTAATTTCTTTAATATTAATAAGTTAGTATTATTTTATTTTGAATAAAATTGTATTAATAGAAACAATTGTTTTATGAACAAACAAAAGATCATAACGATTTGACATAAATAATTATTCAAATAGTTATAACTATTCGAACTCGCTCAGTAAATAGATTTATTTTTAAATCTTTATTCCAAATAAGTTGTTATAAACAGAAACAATTGGTTTTTGACAAAACAAAAGGTCATAACGATCTAAAATATATAATTGTTCAAATAGTCATAACTATTTGAACGTGTTCAAAAAACATATTTATTTTTTAAATTTTTACTTATTAATTTTTGGAAAATTAATAAATTTATATTGTTTTATTCAAAATAAGCTTGCATGAATAGAACCAATTGTTTTATGACAAAAGAAAAGGTCATAATGTTTTGAAATAGATAATTGTTCAGATAGTCATAACTATTTGAACATATTTGGTAAATAGATTCTTTTTTTAATTCTCTTACTCATTAATTTTCACAATATTAATAAATTAGTATTATTTTATTTCAAATAAGCTTATATGAATGAAAAAAATTATTTTATTACAAAACAAAATGTCACAATGATTTGAAATAGATAATTATTCAAATAGTCATGACTATTTGAACTTGTTTAGTAAACATATTTATTTTTTAAAATCTTTTACTCATTATTTGTAGAAATATTAATCAAGTAATATTATTTTAATCTGAATAAGCTTGTTTGAATAGAAACAATTGCTTTATGACAAAATAAAAAGTCATAACAATTTAAAATAAATAATTATTCAAATAGTCATAAAGATTTGAAATTATTCGATAAAAATATTTATTTTTTAAATCTTTTACTTATTAATTGTCTTAATATTAATATATTTATATTATTTTAATCGAAATAAGCTTGTATGAACAAAAAAATCATTTATTGACAAAACAAAAGGTTAGAGCAATTTTAAATAGATAATTGTTCAAATAGTCATAATTATTTAAACTTGTTCGATAAACAGATTCATTTTTTAAATCTCTTAATTATTAATTTTTAGAATATTAATAGGTTAGTATTATTTTATTTTGAATAATTTTATATTAACTGAAATAATTTTTTTATGACAAAACAAAATGTCATAATGATTTGAAATAGATATTTATTAAAAAAGTCATAACTATTTGATCTAGTTTCGTAAACATATTTATTTTTAAAATTTTTTATTTATTAACTATTGAAATTTTAATAAATTAGTATAATTTTAATCCAAATGAGCTTATATGAACATAAACTATTGTTTTATAATAGAACAAAAAGTCATAACAATTTAAAATAAATAATTACACAAATAGTCAACTATTTAAACTGGTTTAATAAACAATTTAATTTTTAAATCTCATATTAATTTTGAAATATTAATAGATTATGACAAAACAAAATAACATAATGATTTGAAATAAATAATTATTTATATAGCCTTAACTATTTAAATTGGTTCGACAAAGAAATTTATTTTTTAAATCTCTAAGTTATTGATTTTCATGATATTATTAGATTAGTATTATTTTATTTCGAATAAGCTTGTATGAACATAAATAATTGTTTTATGACAAAACAAAAGGTTATAACAACTTGAAATATATAATTGTTCAAATAGTCATAATTTTTTGAATTGGTTCGATAAACAAATAATCTTCTACTTATTAATTTTTAAATATTAATAAATTACTATTATTTTATTTTGAATTGGCTTGTATGACAAAAAACAATTATTTTATGATAGAACAAAAGTTCATAATGATTTGAAATAGATAATTGTTTAAATGGCCATAACTATTTGAACTAATTCAATAAGCTGGTTTTATTTTTTAAATCTCCAACTTCTCAATTTTTGAAATATTAATAAAGTAATATTATTTTATTTTGGATAAACTTTTATGAAATGAAACAATTGTTTTATGATAAAACAAAAGGTCAGAATGATTTTAAATAGATAATTATTCAAATAGTCATAATTATTCGAACTTATTCGGTAAACAAATTTATTTTTGTAAATTCCTTGCTTACTAAATTTCTAAATGTTAACAAAATATTATTATTTTATTTCAAATAAATATGTATGAACTAAAACAATTATTTTATGACTAAACAAAAGATTAGAAGGATTTGTAATAGATAATTTTTCTAATAGTCTTAACTATTTGATTGGTTTAGCAAATACATTGTTTTATGACAAAATAAAAGGTCAAAACAATTTTATATAGATAATTATTCAAATAGTTATATCTAATTGAAATTGTTCAATAAACAGATTTATTTTTTTTAAATCTATTGCTTTATTAATTTTTCGAATGTTAATATAGTATTATTTATTTCAAATAAGCTTGTATGAACTGAAATTATTTTTTTTAAGTAAAAAAAGTTAAAACGATTTGAAATAGATAATTGTTATAATAGTCTTAACTATTTGAACTAGTTTGACAAACATATTTATTTTTTAAATCTCTTACTTATTAATTTTCAAAAATTATTAAATTAGATCATTTTAATCGAATAAGCTTATGTGAAAAGAAACAATTGTTGTATGACAAAATAAAGATCATTACGATTTGAGATAGATAATTGTTCAAATAGTCATAGCTATATGAATTGGTTCAGTAAACAGATTTAGTTTTTAATTCTCTTATTAATTTTCAAAATATTAATAAATTAGTATTATTTTATTTTGAATAATTCTGTATGAACAGAAATAATTGTTTTATGACAAAACAAAATGTCATAATGATTTGAAATAGATAATTGTTCAAATGGATAAGACTATGTGAAGTTGTTTGGTAAATAGATTTATTTTTTAAATCTCCTACCTATTAATTTGCAAAATATTAATAAAGTAGTATTACTTTATTCTTAATAAACTTGTACGAATAGAAACAATTATTTTATGACAAAACAAAAGATCATAACTATTTGAAATAAAAAATTGTTTAAACAGTAATACCTATTTGAGCTTACTTGATAAACAGATTTATTTTTTAAATCTTTTACTTACTAATATTTGGAATTTTAATAAATTAGTATTATTTTATTTCAAATAAGCTTGTATGGATAGAAACAATTGGTTTATCACAAACAAAAAGTCATAACTATTTGAAATAGATAATTATTCAAATAGTTAGAACTATTTGAATGTGTTCAGAAAATAAATTTATTTTTAAAATTTTTACTTATTAAATTTTGGAATATTAATAAATTTAATTGTTTTATTCGAAATAAGCTTGTATGAACAAACAATTATCTTATGACAAAACAAAAGGTCATAGCAATTTGAAATAGATAATTATTCAAATAGTCATAACTATTTGAACTTGTTCAATAAACATATTCATTTTTTTAAATCTCTTACCAATTAATTTTCAAAATATTAATAAATTAGTGATATTTTATTTCGAATAAGCCTATATGAATTGATACAATTATTTTATGACAAAAAAAAGGTCATAACGATTTGAAATAGATAATTATTCAAATAGTTATGACTATTTGAACTTGTTCAGTAAACATATTTATTTTAAAATCTTTTACTTATTAATTTTTAAAATATTAATAAATTAATATTATTTTAATTCGAATAGGTTTGTATGAAGAAAAACAATTGTTTCATGACAAAACAAAAAGTCATAACTATTTGAAATAAATAATTGTTCAAATAGTCAAACTGTTTGAACTTATTTGATAAATAGATTTATTTTTTAAATCTTTTACTTATTATGTGTCTACATATTAATAAATTTATGTAATTTTATTTGAAATAAGCTTGTATGAATAGAAAATTTTGTTTTATGACAAAACAAAAGGTTATAGCAATTTGAAATAGATAATTGTTCAAATAGTCAAAATTATTTATACTTGTTCGGTAAACAAATTCATTTTTTAAATCTCTTACTTATTAATTTTTAGAATATTAATAAAATAGAATTATGTTATTCAAATAAGCTTGTACGAATAGAATCAATTGTTTTGTGATAAAACAGAATGTTATAATGATTTGAAATAGATAATTGTTTAAACAGTCATAACTATTTGCACTGGTCAAGCTAACAGTTTCATTCTTCAAATCCGTTACTTATTAGCTTTCAAAATATTAATAAATTAGCATTACTTTATTTCTAATAAGACTATATAAACAGAAATAATTGTTTTATCACAAAACAAATGGTCATAATGATTTGAAATAAATAATTGTTGAAATAGTTATAACTAATTAAACTAGTTTAGTAAACAGATTTATTTTTTAAATTTCTTACTTCTTAATTTACAAAATATTAATAAATTAATATTATTTTATTCCAAACAAACTTATATGAACAAAAACATTTGTTTTATGACAAAACAAAAAGGTCATAAAGATTTGAAATAGATAATTGTTTAAATAGTCATAATTATTTGAACTGGTTAGGCAAACATAATTGTTTTTTAAATTTCTTGCTTATTGAGATTTGAAATATTAATAAATTATTTTATTTTATTTTGAATAAATTACTAAGAATTGAAAAAAGAAATCTTACGACAAAATAAAAGGTCATAGTGATTTGAAATAAAGAAATGTTCATATAGCCTTAACTATTTGAACTAGTTTAGCAAACAAATTTATTTTTTAAATCTCTTAGTTATTAATTTTCAAAATATTATTACATTAGTATTATTTTATTTCGAATAAACTTGTGTGAACAGAAATAATCATTTTATGAGATAACAAAAGGTTATAACAATTTGAAATATATAATTATTCAAAGAGTCATAACTATTTGAACTGGTTTGATAAACAGATTAACTTTTTAAATCTCTTACTTATTAATTTCTGAAATATTAGTAAATTAGTATTATTTTATTCCGAATAAGCCTGTATGATGAAAAACAATTGTTTTATGACAAAACAAAAGTTCTTAATGATTTGAAATAGATAATTGTTCAAATGGCCATAATTATTTAAACTAATTTGATAAACTGATTTATTTTTTAAATCTCTAACTTATCAATTTTTGAAATATTAATAAAGTAATATTATTTTATATCGGATAAACTTTTGTGTACTAAAATAGTTATTTTATGATAAAATAAAATGTCATAACGATTTTAAATAGATAATTATGTAATAGTCTTAACTATTTGAACTTATTCGATAAATAATTTTTTTAAAATTTCTTATTAATTTTCTTAATGTTAATAAATTAGTATTATTATATTTTGAATAAGCATGTATGAATTGAAACAATTATTTTTTGACTAAACAAAAGATCAAAACAATTTGGAATAGATAATTGTTCTAATAATCTTATCTATTTGAAATGGTTTGGAAAGCACATTTATTTTTAAATCCCCATTTATTTTCAAAATAGTAATAATAGTGGTATTATTTTATTCTGAATAATTTTGTATGAATAGATAAAATTATTTTACGACAAAACAAAATGTCATAATAATTTAAAATAGATAACAGTTCAAATGGACATGACTATTTGAACTTGTTCGATAAATAAATTTATTTTTTAAATCTCTAACTTACTAATTTTTAGAATAATAATAAATTAGTATTATTTTATTCCACATAAACTTGTATGAATAGAAACAATTTTTTTATGATAAAATAAAAGATCATAATGATTTGAAATATATAACTATTCAAATAGTTTGAACTTGCTCGATAAATAGATTTATTATTTAAAGCTTTTATTTATTAATTTTAGAAATATTAATAAATTAGCATTATTTTATTCTAAATAAGCTTGTATGAATAGAAACAATTTGTTTATAACTAAATAAATTGTTTTAACGATTTAAAATAGATAATTGTTCAAATAGTCATAACTATTTGAACGTATTTAGAAAATGTATTTATGTTTTAAATTTTTACTTAACTGTTAGAATTTTAATAAATTTATATTATTTTATTTGAAATAAGCTTGCATGAACAAAACCAATTATTTTATGACAAAACAAATGGTCATATTGTTTTGGAATAGATAATTATTTTGATAGTCATAACTAACTGAACTTTTTCAATAAACAAATTCATTTTTTTAATTCTCTTACTCATACTTATATTAACTAAAACAATTGTTTTATGCAAAATAAAAGGTTACAATGATTTGAAATAGATAATTATTCAAATAGTCATGACTATTTGAACTTGTTCAATAAACATATTTATTTTTTAAAATCTTTTACTTATTAATTGTCAAAATATTAATAAATTAATATTATTTTAATTTGAATAAGTTTATATGAACAAAAACATTTGTTTTATGACAAAACAAAAAGTCATAGCAATTATGTTTGCAAAACTATTTCAAATAATTATGACTATTTGAACAATTATCTATTTCAAATCGTTATTACCCTTTGTTTTGTCATAAAATAAATGTTTTTGTTCATATAAGTTTGTTCAGAATAAAATAGTATTAATTTATTAATATTTCAAAAATTAATATGTAAGAGATTTAAAATATAAATCTGCTTGCCAAATCAGTTCAATTAGTTATAACTATTTGAATAATTATTTTCTTCAAATTGTTATGATCATTTGTTTTATCATAAAACAATTGTTTCTGTTCATACAGTCTTATTCAAATAAAGTAATGCTAATTTATTAATATTTTAAAAATTAATAAGTAACGGATTTAGAAAATGTATCTGTTGGCCTGACCAGTGTAAATAATTATGATTGTTTGAGCAATTATCTATTTCAAATCATAATGACCTTTTGTTTTGTCATAAAATAATTGTTTCTGTTCATACAAGCTTATTTGGGATAACATTAGTCGAATTTATTAATATTCTAAAAATTAATAAGAGATTTAAAAAATGAATCTGTTTATTGAATAAGTTCAAATAGTTATGGCTATTTGAACAATTATCTATTTCAATTTGCTATAACCTTTTGTATTGTCATAAAACAGTTTTTTCTATTCATACAAGCTTATCTCAAATCTATTTACTGAATAATTTCAAATAGTTATGATTATTTAAATAATTATTTATTTCAAATTGTTATGACCTTTTGTTTTGTGATAAAACAATTATTTTTGTTCATACTAACTTATTCAAATTAAAATAATATTAATTTGTTAATATTTTGAAAATTAATAAGTAAAAGAGATAAAAAAATAAATATGTTTACCAAACAAGTTCAAATAGTAATAACTATTTGAATAATTATCTATTTCAAATCATTATGACCTTTTGTTTTGTCATAAAATAATTGTATCGATTCATATAGGCTTATTTGAAATAAAATAATACTAACTTATTACTATTTCAAAAATTAATGAGTAAGAGATTTAAAAAATGAATCTGTTTACTAAACAAGTTCAATAGTTATGACTATTTGAACAATTATCTATTTTAAATCATTATGACCTTTTGTTTTGCCATAAAATAAATGTTTCTGTTCATACAAGCTTATTTCGAATAAAATAATATGAATTTACTAATATTCCAAAGATTCATAACTAAAAATATAAAAAATAAATATATTTTTTGAACATGTTCAAATAGTTATGGTTATTTGAACAATTATCTATTTCAAATCGTGATGACTTTTTGTTTTACCATAAAACAATTATTTTTATTCATAAAAGTTTATCAAAATAAAATAATAATTTATTAAAATTCCAAAAATTAATAAGTAAAAGATTAAAAAATAATTTTGTTTAACTAGTGAGTTCAAATAGTTATGAATATTTAAATAATTATTTATTTTAAATCGTTATGATCTTTTGTTTTGTCATAAAACAATTTTTTCTATTCATACAAAATTATTTAGAATAAAATAATACTAATTTAATAATATTTTGAAAATTAGAAAGAGATTTAAAAACTAAATCTGTTTATAAGACAATTCAAATAGTTATGAGTATTTGAATAATTATCTATCTCAAATTAGTATGATATTTGTTTTGTCATTAAACAATTGTTTCTATCTATACAAACTTATTTGGAGTAAAATATTGCTAAACTAATAATATTTTAAAAATTTATAAGTAAGAGATTTAAAATATAAATATATTTGTCGAATCAGTTCAAATAGTTAAGACTATTAGAACAATTATCTATTTCAAATCGTTCTGACCTTTTGTTTAGTTATAAAATAATTGTTTCAATTCATACATACTTATTCGAAATAAAATAATATTATTTTATTAACATTCAAAAAATTAATAAGCAAGCAATTTAAAAACATAAATCTGTGAACCAAACAAGTTTAAATAATTATGACTATTTGAACAATTATCATTTTAAAATTGTTATGACCTTTTGTTTTATCATAAAATAATTGTTTCATTTCATAAAACCTTATCCAAAATAAAATAATATTACCTTATTAATATTTCAAAATTTGAAAATTTGGGAAATTTAAAACATAAATCAATTTATTCAATCAATTCAAATAGTTATGGCCATTTGAACAATTATTTATTTCAAATCATTTTGAACTTTTGTTTTGTCATAAAACAATTGTTTTTCATCATACAAGCCTATTTAGAATAAAAATAAATACTAATTTATTAATATTTCAAAAATTAATAAGTAGGTGATTATTTGTTTACTGAACCAGTTTAAATAATTATGACTATTTGAACAATTATATATTTCAAGTCATTATAACCTTTTGTTTTGTCATAAAATAATTTTTTATGTTCATACAAGCTTATTCGAAATAAAATAATATTAATCTAATAATATTATGAAAATTAATAATTATGAGATTTGAAAATAAAATTTTTTTGTTAAACCAGTTCAAATAGTTAAAGCTATATGAATAATTATCCATTTCAAATAATTATGTACTTTTGTTTTGTCGTAAAACAATGCTTTTGTTCATATAAGTTTGTTTAGAATAAAATAATATTAATTTATTAATATTTTAAAAATTAATAAGACATTTAAAAGTTAAGTTTGTTTACCAAACTAGTTCAATTAGTTATAACAATTTAAACAATTATTTATTTCATATTGTTATGACCATTTGTTTTGTCATAAAATAATTATTTCGATTGATACAGTTTTATTTAGAATAAAGCAATGTTAATTTATTAATATTCTAAAAATTAATAAGTAACAGATTTAAATAATGAATCTGTTGGCCTGACCAGTGCAAATAGTTATGACTGTTTGAAAAACTATCTATATCAAATCATTATGACCTTTTATTTTGTCACAAAACAATTGTTTCTATTCATACAAGCTTATTCAGAATAACATAATTCTAATTTATTAATATTCTAAAAATGAATAAATAAGAGATTTAAAAAATGAATTTGTTTATCGAACAAGTTTAAATAGTTATGACTATTTGAACAATTAACTATTTCAAATTGCCATAACCTTTTATTTTATCATAAAATAATTTTTACTATTCTTATAAGCTTATTTCAATTAAAATAATACAAAGTTATTATCATTTAGAATTAATAAGCAAAAGATTTGAAAAATAAATCTGTTTACCAAATAAGTTCAAATAGTTATGACTATTTGAATAAATATTTATTTCAAATCATTATGACCTTTTGTTTTGCCATAAAATAATTGTTTTTGTTCATACAAGCTTATTCGGATTAAAATAATATTAGTTTATTAATATTTTGACAGTTAGTAAGTATAAGATTTTAAAACTAAATATGTTTACTGAACAAGTTTAAATAGTTATAATTATTTGAATAATAATCTATTTCAAATTGCTATGACCTTTTGTTTCATCATAAACAATTGTATCAATTCATATAGGCTTATTTAAAATAAAATAATACTAATTTATTAATACTCTAAAAATTAATGAGAAAGAGATTTAAAAAATGAATCTATTTACCGAACAAGTTCAAATAGTTATGACTATTTGAAAATTTATCTATTTCAAATTATTATGACCTTTTGTTTTGTCATAAAATAATTGTTTTTGTTCATACAAGCTTATATTGAATAAAATAATATTAATTTATTAATTTCCAAAAATTAATAAATAAAAATATTAAAAATAAATTTATTTTCTGAACACATTCAAATAGTTATGACTATTTGAATAATTATCTATTTCAAATTGTCATGAACTTTTGTTTTATCATAAACCAATTGTTTTTGTTCAAACAAGCGTATTTGAAATAAAATAATATTATTTTATTAATATTCCAAAAATTAATAAGTAAAAGATTTAAAAAATAAATCTGTTTACCGTGTAAGTTCAAATAGTTATAACTATTTGAACAATCATTTATTTCAATTGTTTTGTTATAAAGCAATTGTTTCTATTCACATAAGTTTATTCGAAATAAAATAATACTAATTTATTAATATTCTAAAAATTAATAGGTAGGAGATTTAAAAAATAAATTTGCTTATCGAACAAGTTCAAAGAATCATGTCCATTTGAATAATTATCTGTTTCAAATTGTTATGATCTTTTGTTTTGTCATAAAACAATTGTTTCTATTCATGCAAAGTTATTCAAAATAAAATAATACTAATCTACTAATATTTTGAAAATTAATAAGAGATTTAAAAACTAAATCTATTTACTGAAATAGTTCAAATAGTTATAACTATTTGAATAATTATCTATCTTAAATCATTATGCTTTTCATTTTGTCATAAAACAATTGTTTCTTTTCATACTAGCTTATTCAAATTAAAATAATAGTAATTTAATAATATTTCAAAAATTAATAAGTAAGAGATTTAAAAAATAAATGTGTTTGCCAAACTAGCTCAAATAGTTAAGACTATTTTGTCATAAAACACATTCAAATAGTTATTATTAGTCAAACAATTATTTATTTCAAATAGTTATGACCTTTTGTTTTGTCATAAACCAATTGTTTATGTTCAAACATGTGTATTCTAAATAAAATAATGCTAGTTTATTCATATTCCAAAAATTAATAAGTAAAAGATTTTAAAAAAATAAATCTATTTACTGAGTAAGTTCAAATAGTTATGACTAGATGAACAAGTATTTATTTCAAATAGTTATGATCTTTTGTTTTGTCATAAAACAATTATTTCTATTCATACAAGTCTATTTGGAATAAAAGAATACTAATTTATTAATATTCTAAAAATTAAAAGGTAGGAGATTTAAAAAATAAATTTGTTTATAAACAAGTTCAAATAGTCATGTCCATTTGAACAATTATCTATTTCAAGTTGTTATGACCTTTTGTTTGTTATAAACAATTGTTTCTATTTATGCAAAATTATTTAGAATAAAATAATATTTATCTATTAATATTTTGAAAATTAATAAAGATTTAAAACTAAATCTATTTTTTGAACAATTCAAATAGTTATGACTATTTGAACTATTATCTATCTCAAATCGTTATGATCTTTATTTCTTTATAAAACAATTGTTTCTTCTAATAAAACCTTATTTAAATTAAAATAATACTAATTTAATAATATTACAAAAATTAATAAGTAAAAATTTAAAAAATAAATATGTTTGCTGAACCAATTCAAATAGTTAACACTATTAGAACAATTATCTATTTCAAATTGTTCTAACCTTTTGTTTAATCATAAAGCAATTATTTCAATTCATACAAGTTTATTCAGAACAAAATAATACTAATTTATTAAACATTCAAAAAAATTAATAAGCAAGAGATTTCAAAAGATAAATCTGTTTATTGAACTAGTTTAAAATAGATTGGACTATTTGAACAATCAATCTAACTATTTAAAGTCATTATGACTTTTCTTCCATTATAAAATAATGTTTTAGCTCAATAGAAACTTATCTGAAATAAAATAATACTACATTTACTATATTTCAAAAATTAATAAGTAAGAGATTTAAAACTAAAACTATTTTTCGAATCAATTTAAATAGTTATGACTATTTAAACAAATATCATTCTCAAATCATTATGATCTTTGTTTTCTCTTAAAATAATTGTTTCTGATCATGCTTATTTGGATAAAATAATAATAATTAAATAATATTTTAAAAATTAATAAGAGATTTAAAAAATAAATATGTTTGCTGAACCAGTTCGAATAATTAAGACTATTAGAATAATTATCTATTTCAAATCATTTTAATCATTTGATTAATCATATAATAATTGTTTTAGTTCATACAAACTTATTCGAAATAAAATAATACTAATTTATTAACATTTATTTATTTCAAATTGTTATAAGTTTTTGTTAAAATAGTTAAGACTATATGAACAATTATTTATTCAAAGTGTTATGACTTTTATTTTAGCTCATACAAGCGTTCGGAATAGAATAAAATAATTTATTAATATTTCAAAATTTATAAGTAAGAGATTTAGAAAATAATTCTATTACCAAACCAGTTCAAATAATTATAACTATTTGAACAATTATCTATTTCAAATCATTAATACTTTTTTTGTCATAAAATAATTGTTTTTGTTAATATAAGTTTGTTCAAAATAAAATAATACTAATTTATTAATATTTAGAAAATTAATTAGTAAGAGATTTAAAAAGTGAATCTGTTTACCAAACCATTTCAAATAGTTTTACTATTTGGATAATTATCTATTTCAAATCGTTATAACCTTTATGTTTTTGTTTTGTCATCAAACAATTGGTTATGTTCATAAAAGCTTATTTGGAATAAAATAATACTAATTTCTTAAAACCAAAAATTAATAAGTAATAGATTTAAAAAATAAATTTGTTTACCTAGGGGTTCAAATAGTTATGACTATTTGAATAATTATTTATTTCGAATTGTTATGATATTTTGTTTTGTCATAAAACAGTTGTTTCCATAATACAAATTTATTCAAAATAAAATAATACTAATTTATTAATATTCTAAAATTAATAAGTTGGAGATTTAAAAACTAAATTTGTTCACAAAACAAGTTCAAATGGTCATATCCATTTGAACTATTATCTATTTCAAATAGTTATGACACTTTGTTTTATCATCAAACAATTGTTTCTATTCATACAAAACTATTCAGAATAAAATAATACTAATTTATTAATATTTCAAAAATTAATAAGAGATTTAAAAACAAAATCTATTTATCGAACCAATTCAAATAGTTATGAGTATTTGAACAATTATCTATCTCAAAACATTATGATCTTCATTTGGTCATAAAAACAATTGTTTCTATTCACACTAGCTTATTTGGAGTAAAATATTGCTAAATTAATAATATTCTAAATATTAATAAGAGATTTAAAAAATAAATACACTTATAGAACCAGTTTAAATAGTTAAGACTATTAGAACAATTATCTATTTCAAACCATTCTAACCTTTTGTTTAGTCATAAAATAATTTTTTTAGCTCATACATGCTTATTTGAAATAAAATGATACTAATTTATTAACATGTAGAACATCAAAACACAAGAAATTTTAAAAAATAAATCTATTTATCAAACAAGTTTAAATAGTAATGACGATTTAAACAATTATCTATTTAAAATAAATATAACCTTTTGTTTTATCATAAAACAATTGTTTCAGTTTGAAAAAGCTTATTTGAGATAAAATAATATTATTTTATTAAAATTTCAAAAATTGATGAGTTAGATATTTAAAAATTAAGTCAGTTTATCAAATTGATTCAAATAATTGTAGCCATTTGAATAATTATCTATTTCAAATCGTTATAAACTTTTCTTTTGTCATAAAACAATTGTTTTTCATCATATAGGCCTATTCGGGATAAAATAATACTAATTTATTAATATTTCAAAAATTAATAAATAGGAGATTTAAAAAATAAATTCATTTACTAAATCAGTTTCTATTTGAATAATTATCTATTTCAATTGCTATAACCTGTTGTTATGTTATAAAATAATGTTTTAGTTTATATAAGCATATTCAAAATAAAATAATACTAATTTAATAATATTCTAAAAATTAATAACTAAAAGATTTAAAAAATAAATTTGTTTGCTGAAGTAGTTCTAACAGTTAGGACTATATGAACAATTATCTGTTTTGAATCGTTATGACCTTTGGTTTTGTCATAGAACAATTGTTTCAGTTCATACAAGCTTATTTGAAATAAATAAAACTAATTTATTAATATTTCAAATTTAATAAGTAAGTGATTTAAAAGGTGAATTTTTTTGTCGAATCTATTCAAATAATTATGGCCATGTCAATAATTATCTATTTCAAATCATTATTACCTTTTGCTTCATCATATAAAATTTTATTTGAAAGTTCAATCTTATTTAGAATAAAATAATACTAATTTACTAATCTTTCAAAAATTAATAAGTAAGAGATTTAAAAAATAAATCTGTTTACTGATTTAGTTCAATAGTTTTGACTATTTGAACAATTATAAACTTGAAATCATTATAACATTTTATTTTGTCATAAAATAATTATTTTTATTCATACAAGTTTATTTGGAATAAAATAACACTGATCTAATAATATTCCAAAAATTAATAACTAAGAGAATTAAAAAAAAATTTCTTTGTCGAACCAATTCAAATATTTAAAACTATAAAATAATTATCTATTTCAAATCATTATGACTTTTGTTTTGTCATAAAATAAGTTTTTTTTTAATTCATACTAGATTATTTAGAATAAAATAAAATGAATTTATTAATATTTCAAAAATTAATAAGTAAGAGATTTAAAAAATAATTATGTTTACGTAACCAGTTCAAATAATTATGACTAATTGAATATTATCTATTTCAAATCGTTATTAACTTTTCTTTTGTCATAAAATAAATGTTTTGTTCATATAAGTTTGTTCAGAATAAAGTAATACTAATATATTAATATTTCAAAAATTAATAAGTGATTTAAAAATTAAATCTATTTATCAAACTAATTCAAATAGTTTTACCTATTTGAGCAATTATTTATTTCAACATACAAGCTTTTTTGAAATAAAATAATACTAATTTATTAATATTTCAAGAATTAATAGACATTTAAAAAATAAATCTATTTGCTAAACTAGTTCAAATAGTTATGACTATTTGAACAATTATCTATTTCAAATTGTTATAACTCTTTTTTTCTATTATAAAATTTGTTGTTGTTCATAAAAACTATTCAGAATAAAATAATCCTAATTTAATAATATTCTAAAAATTAATAACTAAGATTTATGACCTTTTGTTTTATCATAAAATATTTGAAATAGAATAAATTAATTTATTAATATTTCTAAAATTTTAAAGATTTATAAAATAATTCTATTTACTGAACTAGTTCAAATGATTATAACTATTTGAAAAATTATCTATTTCAAATCGTTATTACCTTTTTGTTTTGTCATAAAAAATTGTTTTTGTTAATATAAATTTGTTTGAAATAAAATTGTACTAATTTATTAATATTTAGAAAATTAATCAGTAAGAGATTTAAGCAAATCTACTTGCCAAACTATTTCAAATAGTTTTTGACTATTTGAATAATTATCTATTCAAATCATTATAACCTTTTATTTTGTTAGCAAACAATTAGTTCTATCATACTATTTTATTCGAAATAAATAATACTAATTTAATAATATTTCAAAACTTAATAACCAAGAAAATTAAAAAATAAATCTAATCGCCCAACTAGTTCAAATAGTTAAGACTATATGAACGATTATCTATTTCAAATCATTATGACCTTTCTTTGTCGTAAAACAATTGTTTTGTTTATACAAGCTTATTCAATTAAAATAATACTAATTTAAAAAAATTTAAAAATTATTAAGTACAAGATTTAAAAATAAACTTGTTTATCGAATTAGTTCAAATGGTTAAGACTATTAAAATAATTATCTATTTCAAATCGTTTTGACCTTTTATTGAGTCAAAACAATTGTTTCAGTTTATACAAGCTTATTTAGAATAAATTAAATACTAATTTATTAACATTTGGAAAATTAATAAGAAAGTGATTAAAAAATAAATCTATTTGCTGAATAAGTTCAAATAATTATTATTATTTTAAGAACATCTATTTAAAATCATTATAACTTTTGATTAGTCATAAAACATTGTTTCAATTAATACAAGCTTAGAAAGAATAAAATAATACTAATTTATTAATATTTCCTAAATTAATAAGCAAGAAATTTAAAAAATAAACCAGTTTACCGAATTAGTTAAAATAATTATGGCCATTTGAATGATTATCTATTTAAAT
>NW_019168326.1:0-150338 GCF_002303985.1 Durio zibethinus
TTTAATAATCTCCGTATTGACTTAAATTCTATCAGAAACAAGAAGAAGGCTGCAGCAGAGAGGTAGAGTTTCCACCAACACCCTTAATCCTGGCAATGCAGCTTGTGGTCGTGATAAGTTCGGCAACTTGTGCACTCCACCAGGTAATACAGATGTTAAAAGATCTGAAAATTGTTAAGGGAGTACGTTCAATCGTGGCTGCCACCAACAGCGCAAATGAGTTGTTGATTTGCCAATATTCAGTGGCTTACAGGGTATAAAATCTTCCCCTTCGGCCCCCTCCCTTTCCCTACTACGTTTTTTTTTTTTTTCTTTTTCTTGTTTCTCTTTTTTTCCTCACTAGTTCAAGTCAGATCTTAGATGTTCGATCGTGATCGGTTTCGAAGTATCCATGTATCATTATCTATCATACAAAATTATAATCGTTTCCAACTTTGGAATATATAATTAATTTTTATGTGGTGATTCTTTTGACTCAGTTGTCAGACACAGATATACAGAATTTTCATCCTTTTTTTGTTTAAAAGCTAAGTAATTTTGATTAAAAAATAGCTAATTAATTAAAGATTCAATGCTGATCTTTTTGGGGTCCTTATTTTTTATTAAAATTAAAACTCGCTGAGCGCACAAGTTTTACAAAAAAAAAAATAAAATGTTATATACCAAATGAACCAAAAAGCAAGTTGTCATGAAACATCTAGAAGGTGTAGAGGTGGTCACAATGTTGAATTTTTAGTTGTATAGATGCTCACCGGAAGGATGGGGATTTTATTAACTTCATATTTAGTATTAATAATTTATTATTTATTTAAATTTAATTTAATATTTTGAATTTAAAAATTTTTTGTTTTACTTGAATTAATATTATCTAAATTTATCCATTAAAATTTAATTTATATAATAAAAATTTAAAAAATAAAGACATTATTTTTTAAAAAATAAAATATTAAAATAAAAATTTATATATATATAATATAAAATTATATATTTTATTCAGATAAGATTAGCCAAAGCTTGAGTTTTAAATTTATTATCTAAAATTCAACTCAAAATTTAAATTGATTTAAAAATTTTATCTAATAAAAAAAATGTCCTTTTAGAAAAATAAAATATTAAAATAATTCACCGTATATATTACACAATTATAATAATTTAATTATATATATTTTATTTAGGTAGGACGAAGCCTGAGTTCAAGGCAGCTACCCCATCTTGAATCTTGACAAATAAATTTTGTTATTAGTAATTCACCAAAAAATTTAATCATTCCCCACTAAAATCTAAAAAAAAAGTAGAATTATTAAAAACAAATCCAAAATTTTTAAATTTTGGTTTTTTTCCCCCACAAATTTGTAAAACAGCATTTAAGTATAGGTCTTTTATTATATTGAAAGGCCCAAAAATATATTAACGAAATCAAAAAGATAATTGAGTAAAATAATAGTTCATAATGTAAATAAAAAATTATTATTATTATTGGTAGTTAATATAATAACATTTTTTATTTTTGTTGGTATTAAATCTTAAAAAAAAAAGAATTTCAAAAAGTTTAGAAGATTCTTAAAAACAATCATAATGGGTGAAAGAAAAATAACTATTTGCTAGGAATCGAACAATTAAATAAAAGAAAAGAAAAAACTGTGGAAAATGAGATCTAAATTAATTTAGTGTAAATTTCACAATAAGATTTTTACTAAAAAAAACTAAATAAACATTTTTTTTACTTTCTTTTATTTTAGTGTGGTCAAGTCAGTTTATTTGAAATTTGAAAATTTTTATTTAAGTTTTTAGATTTAGATTAATTTTGAAAGCATAATATAAAGATTCAATTTTTTTTAAGATATCAAATTCATTTTTATTTTTTGAAGTTATGTGACATATTTTTGTTTAGGCACAATAAATTTATTTAATTACACCATCCCAAAAGTAAACTTGAATAAACATCCTTTTGAACTTTAGATAAAAAGTATTTCTAAAACAACTATATATGAAAAATGTTAAAAGAATTATGAAGAAAATTTTTTTATATAAAATTGAATTTTTATATTTTTAAATTTTTATACAAATATTTTAATATTTATATTTTTAGAAATATTTGACTTTATATAAATATATTTTAAATTATAATAATTGTTGTAAACAAATATTATTTAATAATTTGCCCCCGTAATATAAATTTTGAATCTGTCACTTACCACAATTATTAAACGCATTCTTAAATTATACAACCGGCCCATAAAACATTAAATATAAATGAGGTACATCAGCCTACCGTGAAATCTAACATTAATGATGCTAAAATACAAATTTCTTTTCAATTAAAATAAAAGTACTAATAGATCTATCTCAATTGAACAAGGACACTCCAAGATGCCATTCTACAAGCAAGCATGCATCAAGTTTTGATCATCGTCCTTGCGGATTTCTAACCTCGGAAAACACTGCCTTGGACAAAAATCAATCAGAATCCTTGCTAACAAAAATTTGTTCATCACTTGTTGTTAAGCTGCAAGCACTAGTGCTCTTGGAATTCATGACATGATCACCAATGATACTGAACACTTCCTCACTTGTCATCTTCCAATCCATAGTTTTTAAAGGCTCTCCTCATCGATGTCTTCTTCAATGCCCGGCCCACCATTAGGCTTAAGCCCCTCCTCACCACTTTCTTGCACTTGCAGTGCGAACACTAGGCTCCACACAATATCGCCCATCGATGGCCTTTCGATTCCTTCATCAAGCAAACAACTCATTGCCATTTCTGTGAATTTTTTCAAACACTCAGGCGCAATCTTACCTCTCAAAAATGGATCAATGATTTTGTACAGAGTTCCGTTTCGATGGCATATATCCCCCACATAGAGATGACATAGCAATTACATCCATTTCATTTATCTATATACTATTTTCATCCGCATAACTATGAAATTGTGACATTTGGCAGCATGCCTCAACCTTTTTTTTCCACCGTGTCTTTAGTTTGAAATCTTATTGGCTACCTCTATTTCTAGAAGCCAACATGTGTTGTGTTTTATTATTTCTATTAATTTAATGTTTGGAATTTAAACCCTTTCTAAGTTCTAACCGAACGTCAAATGTCTGTTTTACAGATTCTTTTAAAAAAATTTCACAACCTAAATTGATTCTAACCTGTTAAGAAAACTACGCTAAAAAAACTTCCCTTTTCTTCGATCTCAGCCACAATTGGAGCCTTTCAATCCTATAAGATAATTGTGCCATGTTAGAAGGTTTATGTTAGACTAGATTTGTGTATTGTTTATAGGCCAAGTGCAAAAGGTTCTATGGCAATTACAAGTTTCAACAATCAATCTTGGTCTATTGGCACTCAATTAATCAAGTATGAACACTGTGTCATTAGCTTTGATAATAGACATTATACCCGAATTTGATTGTTATGAATTGTTCTTTGAAATGAAAATTTATTGTATGGTTTAGAAACAATCGAAAGAATGAATTAATGGGATAGTAGTTTTTAAAGCTTTTGTTATTCTAATGGAAGGCTCATGAGGTTTTAGACTTTAGTAGTTCAAGGTATATGTTCCTACTGTTTGACCATCCTCTGTTTCAGGATGAAGAATGATGTGAGAAAGATTAGGATTAGAAACTTTGGCGGATGACAGTTTTTTTACATTTGAAATGGACAGATTGAGGTATTTTGGAACTTCTTAGAATCATTTACATGACAGAGTGTACGTTTCTATTTCATTACCAACTTATCGTTAAGTAGTATTTCTATACTTCTATTGCCTCATGATATGATATCATATTGATACATATACTGTGACATTGGTTCCTTTTTCTTATTCTCATGGTTTAATTATGTCCTTGATAATGGGAAGAAATGCTCAAAATAATATTCTTGATATTGTCTGCAAGTTTATAGAACTTCACTGTTGCTGTGTAGGAAGTCTTAGGAAGAAATTGCACAAATTGTCACCTGCAGTTGATTTTTCAGTAATGGATTATGTTCCTTGGCAACAATTTTTGAAGATTGATATACATACACATATATACATATAATTGCAAAGTTTTTCTTTATTGAGAATTCCTTCTCATAGATATAATGCTTTGAATATACTTGGTTTAGATCTCGAATTTAGTATAAAAGATACAGCAAGCCGATGCTTAGTTCATGTTATCTTAGCCTGAAAACCCTTGCAGTTGCAAGTCTTATTCCGGTACTGAGAATTTAGATTAAGATTTACTTAGAAACCATCAAGGCTAGCATATTGCATTACCCTTCTGCTATTGAGGACTAAGGAGAATTGCCGCAGGATTTTTTGGCTCAATGCCAGTGGAACTTTACTGTATGAATCTCATACTTCCCGTTGCTATATTTAAAAGATACATATTTATATTGTTTATTCATTAACATAATGATTGCCTTGCTGATAAATCTGTTAGTTAAGTTGATCATGATCCATGTTTTCCTTTTCGAAATACTATTGATTTTGCCTTTGAATTAACTGTTCAGCTTCCATTTCCATCGGTTCCTGCTACTGCTGCTGTTGGGTGAGCATTTCTTTTTTTCTTTTTTTTTTTTTACATGTTTGCTGAAAGCTCACAAATAAAAGGACATTGATTGATCTAAGATTTTTTTTTGCTATTATGTTTTTTCATGATTGTATGACTTGCACAATATACCAACGTTTTTATTTATCTTTCAATCTCTTATACATGTGTTTCCATATGCCAAGCCTCCCAATGTATGAGAAATCACAATTTGTTTGTTATACTTCAATCTGTATTCCTACATTCCAATTTGCTAAAATAATTTTTTAAAAAATAAATGTACCCGCAGCATCAGCGGGATGTGACCCTGTTAATCTTAAAGGTTAAACCTAACTATTTCCTAGTCATGAAGAATTTTATTCACTAAGAGTTTTTACTCATTAAATGTATTTAACCTTTTTTTATTTGAATATATTTAACCTTTAAATAAATTTGACGACCAAGTAATTCTCCGTGAATGGTAGAGTTTGTTTATCTAATAGTTTTTTTATCCTTTCCTTTTAAGTTTTATAAATTTGATAGAAAAACTACTAAGTTGAAAATATTAGATTTAATTAATTTATTGCTACATTATTCCGTTAAAACAAGTAAAGAATATAGACTTCTAATCCTAGCTAGTGATAACGATATTATTCTTAACCCAAAAAAAAAAAAAAAAGAGTGATCATATATGTACCTCATTGTTCCCATCAATTTTTTACAATATCATTGTTGAAATATTTTAAAATAAGATACTATTTGTAGGAGTATTTTTGAAATCAATTGTAGAAGAACGTAGTTAATATTATGAATTTTAATTCATTAATCAAATAAATTATCTAATATATTGATTTTAAATAGAATATCCTTATGTATTGAAAAAAAAAAAAGATTATTCTTAGGACACTAATTAACAAAATTCTTAGGTGTCATCTATTTGTTTTAATCCCTTTTTGTTAGAGTTATAATTAATAATTGAGTTTTGCTAATATTTAAGATTAATATCTTCTTCCGATACATTAAAAATTATAATCAAATTAATTGCCAAATATATATAATATAAAAAAGCTATAAACAATAAAATAAACTATTTTATCCACTATTAATGGAATTTTTTTGACTCCACAAGTGGGATTAAGAAACCGTTATATTAAAAATAAAAATTAAAATTAATTAAAAATAAAAAGGAGATATGTGTAAATCTCTTAATCTTATTAAATTAAAAGTGTATACTAATAATATATCAAATATTAACTCAAACAATAATACATTAAAAGTACATTTAAAAACTTATTTAATTCAAGAAAATTTGAGATATTGTAGAAAATAAAGTTGAAACTTTAGTTTAAGGTAACATTTAATAGCATTTTCAAGATCACTGCAGTGATCTAATCACCATGGTGATAGAATTATCAAAGTGATTTGCTTAGCAGTGATTTTAAATTATTATTTTTTATACAATATTATATTTTAATGGTATTTTTAAATAATTATGTTTGGTATTATATGAAAAAATAAATTATATAGTATAAAATATCTGAAATAACCTTAAATAAAATAAAATATTTAATACTTCTTTAATCAACAATTTATAAAATAGTTAAACATTATGTTATACAAAACTAAAAAGTATAAATCAATTTTGATAAAAATAATTTCTAAAAAATTTATTAAATAATTTCATTATTTTTTTAATTAATATAAATTTATAACATAAAACATTTTTAGAATAAATGATTAAAAAATTGGTTTTTTAAAATTTTTAGTGGTCAATTTATTGGGGTAATGTTAACTATATTTTTCATGAGAGTAAATTTTTTAGAAATAATATTAAAAATTACTTTTCCATGATGATAAAATTTTTATATCTTTTAAGTTAAAAATCAGATCACTTCTAAGATAATAATTTATCATTCTAATGATTTAAGTTTACTGTCATAAAATTTTTAAATTGTTACAAAATAAGTTGATCTACTTACTTAGTACAAATCACTGTAGTTTTTAGACGTATTACCTCATATTAAACACTTTCTAAGTAAATTATCATAAGGTATCGGTGTGAGGAAAAATCTAGATAAAGGTTTTTAGGAAAATGTTATGAACTTTTTTAATATAAATGATTCAATTAAAATTTTAATAAAAAAGTCAAACTGATATATTAATAGAATTTAATGAAAAATCAAGAATATTTAAAAAACTTAAAAACACCATTTATAATTCAAATTCAATCATTACTTATTCAATAATAAATATTTTGACAAAATTTTTATTAAAAATAATTAGCTAAAAATATATCAAAATTTATTTTATTTTTTAAAAAATTTACACTCTTAATTTATATACCAAAAATTTTCAACCTATCAATTTTAACTTTTAATTTTAATTTTTATTTAATAATTTTTAATTAAATTTTCATAAATTTTACTTAAAAAAACTTCCTCTAAAACTTCCGCGAAACATGATGGCTCAAGCTGTATCCCAGGACATGCGCCACAACACGAGAAAAAAAAAGTAAGAAGAAAACAAAAAACTTGCTACAATACAAAAAATACAAACCGGCTCATAAAACATTAAATATAGATGAGGCACATCAACCTACCTTGAAATCTAATATTAATGATGCTAAAATTCACACAAATTTTTGTTCAATTAAAATAAAAGTACTAATAGTTTTATCTCAATTGAACCAGGACACTCCAAGATACCATTCTATATGCAAGCATGCATCAAGTTTTGATCATCGTCCTTGCGGATTTCTAATCTCGGAAAACACTGCCTTAGACAAGAGTCTATCAGAATCCTTGCTAACAAAACTTTGTTCATCACTTGTTGTTAAGCTGAAAGCACTAGGGCTCTTGGAATTCATGACATGATCACCAATGCTACTGAACACTTCCCCACTGTCATCTTCCAATTCATAGTTTTTAAAGGGGCTCTCCTCATCGATGTCTTCTTCAATGCCCGCTCCACCATTAGGCTTAAGCCCCTCCTCACCACTTTCTTGCAATTGTAGTGCGAACTCTAGGCTCCACACAATATCGCCCATCGATGGCCTTTCGATTCCTTCATCAAGCAAACAACTCATAGCCAATTCTGTGAATTTTTTCAAACACTCAGGCGCAATCTTGCCTCTCAAAAATGGATCAATGATTTTGTACAGAGTTCCGTTTCGATGGCATTGTTGTGCCCATGCTGCTAAGCTTGCCTGTTCCTTCTCGACCGTGCGACTAATTGGTGGCCTAGCACATAATATTTCACAGAGGACCACACCGAATGAATATACATCAGATTTTTCTGTCAATTGTTGACGACGATAGTACTCAGGATCCAAGTATCCGAAGCTGCCTTTCACTACCGTGCTAACATGGGCTTTGGACATGTTCGTGGGGCCCACTCTAGACAACCCAAAATCCGAAACCTTAGCAACCCACTTCTCATCCAACAAGATATTTGTTGTCTTCACGTCTCGATGAATGATTGTGTATTTTGCACCTGAATGAAGATAATGCAATCCACGTGCGGCACCAATACAAATCTCTAGCCGTTGTTTCCATGGAAGAGGAGGATTTTCAGTGTTGTATAGATGATCACGAAGTGTTCCATGGGCCATAAAATCGTACACAAGAATCATCTCAACGCCATCGTTGCAATAGCCAATCAATGAGACCAGATGGAGGTGGCGTAGCTGGGAGAGCATCTCGATCTCGGTCTTGAATTCATGAGCCCCTTGTTGAGACTCAGGATTCAACCGTTTGATTGCAACTTGGGTAGCCCCACCATCAATGAAACCTTTGTACACGTTACCAAAACCTCCAACACCAATAATGAAAACATTGTCGAAGTTGTTGGTTGCTCCTTTGATCTCGGCCAGTGAAAAGTAGCGACAAAGATCGGAGGGCAGAGATGAGCCACGAGACTTGGTTGACTTGTTGGATTTTGTTGTAGAGGAAAATTGGCTCCACCATGAAATTCCCTGACTGGAACCTGAATCTTTGACTGTCATCTTTCGCCGGAAAATGAAGAAACAAAGAAGAGAGAAAACAACAAAGCCCGCTATTACACCTACCACAATACCTAATATTTTATTTTTGGTGTTCTTGGGCTTGGTTGAGCTTGGTGGTGAATTTCCTGGTGGGTTTTTGAGGACAGGATCAGGATTAGGTGCGGCAAGATCAAAACTATTGCTTAATTTGAAGATTTCTATCCCATTCATGATTGCATCAGAATAAAGAGTTCTCCATTCTGGCGAAGGATGCAAAGCAATCGAGAGACTTTGTTGCTTTAGATATCCTTTTTTTCCTATTGCCACTACATAATCCCTATATACTGGAACCCCATTTCCACCACTCCAGACAATAACATCAGCTTGAGTTTCTGCAGTTAAATTAGCCAAGAAGATCTCAAAGACTCTATCACCTTGTTTTGTTATCTCTCCCTGAAACTCACAAAAATGTAACCTTACAAAGTAATTGAACCCAGAATCAACAAGAAACTCCCATGTCAGATTGTAGTTCTCATTCTCCGTCTTGTTCCTTCCCATGGTCCTGGCAGTTACATAAACCTCTTTTGGAGCAGAGAACGATGGTAGATTGCTGAAGGTGAGATTAATACTGCTATTAACAGGAAGAACACTTGGTTTCGCTATTGTCAAATAGTCTTTGTCCTGTAACCAGCTACGGAACATCCCAGTCTCATCTCGGCCTGGAGGGATTTGCGTCCCACCAACGTTGACTCGATAGATCTTCTCAAGGGCGGAGTTGTTTCCTAGGGAGTACAAGCTTTCCTGGCCCAGAAAAAAAATCCCATCATCACTCGCTGGTTTGTAATACAGATTGGTTGGCATGGAAACGATTTCAATCCCGTTGATGAAAGCATAAGAATCAGAGATATCAGGACTTGGAGTGAAGGTTAAGTTTAGCCTTTGGCCGTCAGCAATGTTTACACAAAATTCTTTGATGAGAGTAACTTCGCCTCCAGCATGAAGTAAAGCACTGAAATTCCTGAGAAGGGTAAAGGGACCTGCTTTAACAGAGAAGAAAGCTTTATTAGAACTGTCGTCAAAGCCTGGATATGAAGTTGGATAGAAGTACAAGCGAATGAACTTTTGGCCAGCGGTGAGGGGAATTGAATAGGTGAATTCTGAGTAAGAAAGACGAGCTGTGTAGTACGGAACCCTATCAACTGAGGAGGTCGGCGGTTGAGGTGCTGTTAAAGACACTGATGATTTATTATTATTGTTTTGTTGCTCTATGGGGGTGAATTTTCCATTGCCATCTCTGATCCAAAGGCGATTATCGAGAGATTCGGCATCGGTGGAAGAACCACAGTCAATAGTGATGTTTTCTATGGGGTTGTAAGGGGTTACCGGGGAGTCTCCTGTAACAGGGACAGCAAGGTACTGAATTAAGAAAAAGAGACATGGAAGCAAGAGAAATAACAGGTTTTGAAGGCAAAAGGTACTTCGTTTGCTTGTATTCTCCATTGCAGGGGAAAAAAGCAGACAAACAGAGAGATAGATATGAAGAAAGGGATCAAAGATCAAGAAAGCTTGAAAGTTAACTCCTGGACAGTGACGCCAAGAGTAAATACTGTATTTCAATAAAGTTTTGAAAGAACATTCTCTTTCCCTTCTTCTTCCTCTCTTGTTTTTTTTTTTTTTTTTTTTTTGGGGGGGGGGGTTTCAATTTACTACAATTTCATGTTTCTTTTTTTTTTTTTTTCTTTTTTAATATATAACTTGAAAATTAATGTATTAAAGGCAAACACCAATTGACAAACTGGATTTTTGTATTGATCAAATGGGTCATGGAAGACTTTTCAAAAAAACCTATATTTTGGTAGGACTTTATTGGAGCTTTTTGCGCGTGAGGGATGCATTCCTTCTAGTGTTTACTATTTTTCTCTCTTATTATCCAATTAAGACATAGCTAAATATTTTTGCTTTTAAAATATGTCTACTATTGATGAGTTTGAATGCTTTAATGTTATATTCTTTTGTAGACAAATTAATGTCTTCACTTAAAATAAATGTGAATTAATATAGCCTTTTTAGTATGTGACAAAATTTAGTAAATTTTAAATTTTGATTTTTTTTATTCAATTTGTTTTGAGCCTGTATGAATTACCAGATATATAATGTAATGTGCAACTGAATTAAGTTTTTTTTAGTGATTTATTTCATTTATTTTGATATCAAAGCATAATTTTAAACAATTAGACATTTGAAATTATTTTAAACAACTATTGTGGCCTAATTTGAAGAAAACAAACACATCATCTTTGGGTTACAATATACCAAGTTTTTTTCAATTTCAAACTCCAAATTTAGTTTTGGTAATTAAAGGATGCTAAAAGTACCCATCTTTTAGCTCTCTCTCTCTCTCTCTCTCTCTCTCTCTCTCTCTCTCTCTCTCTATATATATATATATATATATATATATATATATATATATACCTAAAGCAGAACCTTTAAGACCGTGCAAAAAAATTCTAATGCATAATTTATGTGGTCTTGATATTTGGACATCTTGTTTTGATTTTAGTGATATTGTACGTTCAAGGACGGAGATTAGTGGGGTGAATATTGTACATTCAAGGAGGGAGATTAGTGGGGTGAACGGGGGTTTGAACCGCACTGGAAAAAAATATTTTTAGTTTTTTTTTTTTTTCGCGGGGTAAGGGTGAATTTATTGCAGGCTCTAGAGAGTTTGATCTCTGCTTAAAAAAGGTTTCTTAAAATTTATTTTTTTGACTCTCATTAAAAAATTATTAAAATATTTAAAATTTCATTTCACTTTTTTTTGGGGTTTTTATTGAAATAAAATTTTAAAGTAATTAAAATTCACTTTGACTTATTTTTCGCATAATAGATTTTCACATTTTTTTCAAATTAAAAACATAAATAAAAATTGATAACAAAATTAAAACAATTCTTTTAGAAGAAAAAGATGGAAACAGACAAATCTATGATTACAAGAGCGAAAAATTCAAAGATTCGAAACTCCATTATCATTTTACACTAAAAGAGATTTTAGCTGTAAAGTATGGAATTCAAATATTTGAATTTCACTTCATTGGATATTACTTTCTTGTGAAATTAGATATATCAGCCTTTGATCAGATGCTCAATTTCAAAAAGAAGAAAATGTCAAATGCACAGTTACTCAAGCTATCACAATGGTTCTCACAGTATTCCTTCACCACCGCACATATAAAAGGCAAAAATAACCTCATTCCAGATATGCTCACAAGATCTCTTTCAAAACCTCCTTCAAACACCTTGTAGATTATTTCAGTCATTTTCATGATGAACCCAACACCTTCTTCTTCACAAGCCTCATCCTCAAAAAACCCTCTTTTCCTTTCTTTTCAAAAACCTTACCTTGATGATGAATTTGATTTACCTGATGAATTTCTTAACCTTCCAGTGAAAAATCTTCCTCTAGAGTTACCAAAACTCCTTGCCACTCAAACCCTTGATCAAGAAGCCTCCCACCTCTTGCTCAAATATCAGTCCAAAATACTCAGAAAGTTTGGAGACACCTCCATTCAATCTCTTGGTATACACCCTGACTATCCCTTCATCCAACCCTTTAAATTTCCTGAACCACTTTGTTTCCCGAAAGAAACAGTTTGTTTTATGTGGTACCTTTGTCACCTTCACTATATTACTGTAGAATTCTCACTCCCAAAGCCTACAACCCTTCTTCATCTTTTTCAGCAGTCAACCATTAATCCTACCAAATACCAGTTGGACCCTAGTCAACAACATCTCAAGTTTTTCTTCACTTGGTTCAGACCCATTCTCATTTGAATCCAATGGATTGAAACCTATGAGAGATATACAAAGGTTCTTCCTGACCTTTATATTGTATTAATCTTTCACAGATCTTGCAGCTGTTTGACAAAAGACCCCTAATATTTCCTCTATGCAGTAATTTACAGCTCTCAAGGATATTCGCTGTTTGATTCACAATTTGATCACTCAGCTGAATACACTGAATTTCAGAGACAAATTTGTAAAAAATCATATTAAAAATAATTTTTAATTTTTAATTTTTACGATTAAATATAAAAATTTTAGTTATTATTATTATTGTTGTTGTTGTTGTTGTTGTTATTATTATTTTTCATAATTTAATATATTTAAATTAAATCTCCATTAAATAAAATTTTGGGCTAGGCGAATGTGTACATCTTCTTATTGAGAAAAAAAAGATAAAACAAAATCAAATTTCTAAATCTTCAAATTAAGGGAGAAAAAAGAAATATGGAATATTTATTTAATCAATAATTTATAAAATAATTAAATGTTATTTTATAAAAAACTAAAAAGTATAAATCAATTTAGATAAAAATAATTTTTAAAAAATTTTAAAAAAATTTTATTATCTTTTTTAATTAATAATTTATATCATAAAATATTTTTAGAATAAGTGATTAAAAAATTGATTTTTTAAAATTTTTAGTTGTCAACTTATAGGGATAATATTAACTATATTTTTCATGAGAGTAAATTTGTCAAAAAATAATATTAAAAATTACTTTCCCATAACGATAAAATTTTCTCATCTTTTAGATTGAGAATTAGGGCACTCTCAAGATAATAATTTATCACTCAAATGAATTAAGTTTGCTGCCACAAAATTTTTAAATTGTTATCAAATGAGATGATGTAATTATTGAGCACAAATTACTATAGTTTTTAGACGAATCACCTCATACTAAATATTTTCTAATTTAATTATCACAAAGTAGCAACGTGAGGAAAAAACCTAGATAAAGGTTTTTAGGAAAAATTCGTGAAAATTTTTAATATAAACAATTCAATTTTAATTTTAATAGAAAAAGCCAAACTGATATATTAATAGAATTTATAAAAAAATCAATAATATTTAAAAAATATTGAAAATACCATTTATAATTCAAATGCAATCAATAAATATTCAATAATAAATATTTTGACAAAATTTTTATTAAAAATAATTATCTAAAAATATATTAAAATTTTTTTAATTTTTTTTAAAAATTCACACACTTACTTTATATAACAAAAATATTTCAATCTATAAGTTTTAACTTTTAATTTTAATTTTTTTAATAATTTGTAATTAAATTTTCATAAATTTTACTTAAAAAAACTTCCTCTAAAACTTCTGCAAAACATGATGGCTCAAGCTGTATCCCGGTACAAGCGGAACAACACAAGAAAAAAAAGAAGGAAGAAAACAAAAAACTTACGGACAGATCATTAAATAAAATTTAATGAAAAAATCAATAATATTTAAAAAAATTAAAAATATTATTTATAATTTAAATTTAATCAGTACATATTTAATAATAAATATTTTGACAAAATTTTTATTAAAATTAATTATTTAAAAAGATATCAAATTTATTTTTTTTCAAAATTTATACATTTGATTTATATAACAAAATTTTTTAATTTATCAATTTTAACTTTTAATTTTAATTTTTTAAATAATTTTTAATTAAATTTTCCTAAATTTTACTTAAAAAAACTTCATCAGTAACTTCTGCGAAACATGATGGCTCAAGCTGTAGCGCAGTACATGCGGAACAACACGAGAAAAAAAGAAGAAGAAGAAAACAAAGAACTTGCGGACAGAACATTAAATCAAGCACATGTGATGTGCTCAATTATGGCTACAACTTTTCTCCATCTTATGGCAGAAAAGCAATCGCTCAATCCACTTACTACATCCGTCTTATTATAGCCACCTAATCAGCCACTTCTAAAAGTAGTAATTGAACATGCCAAGGTAAGAGAATTTTGCTTGGCAGAAAAGAAGAAGAACATGGGAGACCTTAAAAACACAGGTGTTATATTTTGCAAATTCTTCTGATTTGCGATGATGGACAATGATTCCCATCATGTACAAGCCATGCTTCAATCAGTTCACACGAAAGCAATAGCCTTAGCTTCTTCCATTGCAACGGCTCATCCACTGAATGCTTCGCCCGTCATGATCAGCACGACTTAGGATTCGAGTTCTTGATGGAGCTGGAACCAAGCCAAATGTTTCTTGAAACAAGAAGAATGCTGCAGCAGAGTGGTAGAGTTTCTACCAACACCCTTGATCCTGGTAATGCAGCTTGTGGTCGTGATAAGTTCGGCTACTTGTGCACTCCACCGGGTAACAAAGACGTTAAAAGATCTGAAAATTGTAAAGGGAGTACGTTCAATCGTGGCTGCCACCAACAACGCAAATGATTAGTTGATTTGCCAATATTCACTGGGTTACTGGGTATAAAATCTTCCCCCTTGGCCCCCTCCCTTTCCCTATTAAGCACCTTTTTTTCTTTTTTTTTTTTTCCTTGTTTCTCTTTTTCTCCTCACTAGTTCAAGTTGGATCTTAGATGTTCGATCGTGATCGGTTTCGAAGTATCAATGTATCATTATCTATCATAGAAAATTATTATCGTTTCTGACTCTGGAATATATAATTAATTTTTATGTCGTGATTCTTTTGACTGGGTTGTCAGGCAGAGATATACAGAATTTTCATCCTCTTTTGGTTTGAAAAAGCTAATTAGTTTTGATAAAAAAATAGCTAAGTAATTAAAGATTCAATGCTGATCTTTTTGGGGTCCTTTTTTTTATTAAATTTAAAACTTACTGAGCGTGCAAGTTTTACGAAAAAGAAAAAAAAATGTTATATAGCAAATGAACCAAAAAACAAGTTGTCATGAAACATCTAGAAGTTGTACAGAGTTCCATTTCGATGGCATTGTTGTGCCCATGCAGCTAAGCTTGCCTGTTCCTTCTCGACCGTGCGACTAATTGGTGGCCTAGTACATAATATTTCACAGAGGACCACACCGAATGAATATACATCAGATTTTTCTGTAAATTGTTGACGACGATAGTACTCTGGATCCTAGTATCCGAAGCAGCCTTTCACTACCGTGCTAACATGGGCTTTGGACATGTTCGTGGGGGCCCACTCTAGACAACCCAAAATCCGAAACCTTAGCAACCCACTTCTCATCCAACAAGATATTTCTTGTTTTCACGTCTCGATGAATGATTGTGTATTTTGCACCTGAATGAAGATAATGCAATCCACGTGCGGCGCCAATACAAATCTCTAGCCGTTGTTTCCATGGACGAGGAGGATTTTCAGTGTTGTATAGATGATCACGCAGTGTTCCATGGGCCATATAATCGTACACAAGAATCATCTCACCGCCATCGTTGCAATAGCCAATCAATGAGACCAAATGGAGGTGGCGTAGCTGGGAGAGCATCTCGATCTCGGTCTTGAATTCATGAGCCCCTTGTTGAGACTCAGGATTCAACCGTTTGATTGCAACTTGGGTAGCCTCGCCATCAATGAATCCTTTGTACACGTTACCAAAACCCCCAACACCAGTAATGAAAACATTGTCGAAGTTGGTGGTTGCTCCTTTCATCTCGGCCAGTGAAAAGTAGCGACAAAGATCGGAGGGCAAAGATGAGCCACGAGACTTGGTTGACTTGATGGATTTTGTTGTAGAGGAAAATTGGCTCCACCATGAAACTCCCTCACTGGAACCTGAATCTTTGACTCTTATCTTTCGCCAGAAAATGAAGAAACAAAGAAGAGAGAAAACAACAAAGCCCGTTATTACACCTACCACAATTCCTAATGTTGTATTGTTGGTGTTCTTGGGCTTCGTTGAGCTTGGTGGTGAATTTCTTGGTGGATTTATGAGGACTGGATCAGGATTAGTTCCGGAAAGATCCAAACTATTGCTTAATTTGAAGATTTCTATCCCATTCATGATTGCATCAGAATAAAGAGTCCTCCATTTCGTTAAACGATGCAAAGCAATCGAGAGACTTTGTTGCTTTAGATTTCCTTTTGTTCCTACTGCCACTACATAATCCCTATATACTGGAACCCCATTTTCACCACTCCAGACAATAACATCAGCTTGAGTTTCTGCAGTTAAATTAGCCAAGAAGATCTCAAAGACTCTATCACCTTCTTTTGTTATCTCTCTCTGAAACTCACAAAAATGTAACCTTACAAAGTATTTAAACCCAGAATCAACAAGAAACTCCCTTGTCAGATTGTAGTTCTCATTCTCCGTCTTATTCGTTCCCATGGTCCTTGCCAAGGATTCAAATAGTAGTTTAATAGCAAAATAGCGGTCGTAAAATTACGGTAGCATCACCACCTGCCACTGCTATTGGATGAAATACGGATGAGAAATTCATTTACAACAAAAACGGAGTGTAACGATCGCAAAATAATGGTGTAATGGAGAATAGCAACAATAACAGACCATTATTGCTACTATACTGTTTTCCTACTCATGGATCTAATAGTTCGAGAAAAAAAAATAATTTCAAGTTTTCAACTCTGCAGAATAAAGCAATAAGCCTGCAAAAGTAAAAGTAAAAGCAAAAGCAAAAGAAAAAACAAAAATTAAAACTCAAAACTCAAAACTCAGATCTTTAGCATCAAAATTGATCTAAAAACGGGCTAGAAAATAGACAAATTATTTCAAGTTTCAACCATTCATTTGGCACTTCGACACCTAAATTCAAATCAGCCTCAAGTTTTCAATCAACATTTAAGATCAAATAAGATAAGAAAAGAAAGCTAAATTATCTTTTTTTTTTTTACAAAATTTTTGCAAAATGATGTCTGTTGTGAGAGTTTGAAAGAGACAAATGAGGTATTCCGTAGGTATTAAGTAAGTGATAATGATGAAGAGATGCGAGAGAAAATGAGGGATGAAAAAAAAGAAAGGAGAGAAGAAGAAAATTTTGGAAAGCCAAGCTCTAGAAGCACGATGAAGGTGAATAGAAGAAAGCAAGCTGCGTTTCTAGATGGTTTTGTTATAATTAAACAAATTGAGGAACATTATGGCACATGAGGAGGGATTGGATGTGGTGGGGCATTGGGGGGGTGGGGAGGGATTGGGTGTGGCAGGGCATTGGGGAGGGGTAGGGGTTGAATTTTTTATTTAATTTTGTAATTAATTTTTAAAAATTTTTTAGATAAAATTTAATTAAATGTTTTGAAAATTTATAATTAAAAAAATAAGAGATTAATAATTTAATATAATATATATAGAGATTTTAGATGAAAAATTTTGATTAATTTTTTTGTATAAGTTAGATGAAAAATAATTAAAATTAAATATTATATTTTGATTGTGTTATATATTAATTTATAATTTTGTATATGAATTTTAATATTTTTTTATTGTTTTGATATTTATATTGTTTTGATATTTATATTGTTGTCAATTCTTTTGATATTAGATTAATTATTGTTATTTTTGTGTAATTATTGAAGATTGTATTTATTATATAATTATTGAAAGTTATTTGTGATAAAAAAATTTATATCAATTAGTGTATCAAAAAGATTAAGTTATTTAATAAATTTAGCATTTTATGATCTATTACTCTTACTAAGATTAAAAACTAAAAAATAAAAAATATAGGTTTAAAAATTTTATTAAAATATAAGTTTGAAAATTTTTAATTTTTAAAATTTTTTTAGATAAAATCTAATTAGAGGGATTGAAGATTTATAATTAAAAATATTAAGGGATTAAAATTTTAATATGATATATATAGAGATTTTAGATGAAAAATTTTGATAAAATTTTTTGTATAAGTTAGACGATAATTAATTAACATTAAATATTATATTTTAATTGTGTTATATATTAATTTATAATTTCGTATATGAAATTTAATAATTTTTTTTGTTTTGATATTTATATTGTTGTCGATTCTTCTTATATTAGATTAATTCTTGTTATTTTTGTGTAATTGTTGAAGATTGTATTTATTATATAATTATTGAAAGTTATTTGTGATAAAAAATTTATATCAATTAGTGTATAAAAAAGATTAAGTTATTTAATAATATTCTTAAGATTTAAAACTAAAAATTAAAAAATTTAGCGTAAAATCAATTTTTAATGATGTAATAAGTAATATTAATATTTCTAAATATAAGTTTATTTTGTTTTTATATAAAATAGTAAGTATGCCATCACGTGAAGAGTTTTTAAGTAAAAGAGTAGAGGGCGCGTCAAGTGATGATATAGTTTGGCATTTTGGAACACTTGTTCCAAATACAAAAGGAAATGTTTCATGTAAACTTTGTGGTAAAGTTGTAAAATGAGGAATAATATGTTTCAAAGAACACATTGCTCATAAAATTAGCAATGTTGTACCATACCTCAATGTTACTGGTATGTTATATTTTTATAATTCCTTTGAAAATATTATTATTAATTTCTTAATAAAAATTATAAAATTACATAAGCATGTGCAACTAATTTTCTCCCCTTTTTTTTTTAACTATATTATTAATAGGTATAGTAAGAGAAAGTATGATGAAACTCTTTCAAGAAAACAAATAAAAAAGGTTGACAACAAAAGGAGAAAAAATGAATTTTTATCGTAGTTAAGAGGGGAAGATGATTATGAAAGATTATTGATGAAGACATCACTACTAAACAAGCCATGCGAGATAGTATCTAATCACAACATGAGTAGCATAGAAGACAAGAATTTAGACAAAGAACTAGTGGTTGGAGTAACATATATGAAAATGGACGAAGCTCTCATGGCCCCAATTGCTGAATATTTTGAAGAAAGAACAAGAAAATCAACTCCAAATGGTTTGAATTTTCATTAAGGGCAGTTATACCTGAATTGGTTAGAAGTAAGAGTTCAAGGCAACCAAAAGTAAATGATTCATTTTTAAAGACATTAAGAAGAAAGATGGGTGAATCAGTATCAAAATTTTTTATATATGATCAACTTCTTTTTCAGTTAGCAAATTTTTCGTGATTGCATAATTTGATTTCTGTGGTAGCATAAGTTAGCCAACATTTAAAACTTTCAGCATTTTATAAGGTCTCAAATGTGTATTTAGAGTCTGAATATCAACAAGTTCATAAATGGGTTAGTGGATTAAAAGCTTATTGGAATGAATTGGGTGTCACTTTGATGTGTGATGGTTAGACCAATAGTTTGAATCAAATGCATATCATTAATTTTCTTGTTTACTATAGTAAATAGACCATTTTTTGGAATCTGTAGATGTTTTAAGTATTCGTAGTAGAGATGCAAACTTTTACTATAGATTATTAGATGAAGTTGTGAAAGAAATTGGAGAAAAATACATTGTTCAAATAGTCATTGATAATGAGACAACACTTAAGGCCGTAAGAAAAAGACTAATGGAGAACAGAAAACATTTGTATTGGACAACATATTCAGCTCATTGTTTGGACTTATGCCTTGAAGATATTAAAAAGAAAAAAAAATATGGCAAAGGTTTTGGATGATGTAAAGAAAGTGACTTATTTTATATACAATCACATTTGGACTGTTAATTTGATGAAGAAATATACACAAGGGAAACAAATAGTTTGTCATGCTCTTATCCAATTTGCCACTCATTTTATACAGTTAGAAGAAATAATGAGGCAAAAGCAAGGTTTGAGAGAGATGTTCAAATCAAAGGTTAGTACTTGGTAATTAATACAACTATTTAAATCTAGCATCTTTTTATGATATCATTGTTTAAAATATTAATTTAAAATATATTACTCCAAAAATTTGTTGATGAAATATAGGAATTTAAAGATTCAAAATGGGAAAAACAAAAATCAAGACCTGCTTATGAAGCCAAAAAAAATCATTTTGGGAAAAAGATTTTTGAAAAAAGTAGGCAATATAATAAAAGCTTATAAGCCTTTGGTAAAAGTGTTGCGCCTTGTGGATGGTGATGAAAAACCAACAATGAGCTTTATTTACGAGGTTGTGGATAGAGCTAAACAATCAATTCAGTAAAATTGTCATTATTCTATTGAATAAGAAAAGATTATTAACAATAGATGGAGTTTCATGCACTCTGACTTGCATTCAGCTAGTAAGTAAACCTATAATATAGATGGTATTTAAAAAATATGTTTATTTTTTATGCTTAAATTGCTTATATATTTATTTTTTATTACTTTAATATAATATTGTTATGAATTATGTTTAGGTTACTATCTAAATCCACAATTTCAATTTGAAGTGAAGCATTCTGCAAATGTATTTAAAGAAACATTAAAAGATACAAAAATAGTTATTGAAAGATTAAAACCTTTGATAGATACTCAAATCAAAATGATTAATCAGATTAGTATTTAATACAATTTTATAACTTTAACATTTATTTTATGTATTAAAAATTGAATTATTTTTTATTTATTCATTTATTTTTGTATTTTCAATTGATGTAGTTGTTATTATTTTGAGACAAGCATGAAACATTTTGTACTCCACAGGCACAAAGTGCTTAAAACAAATGAATCCAAGTAAATAGTAAATTAAATAATTATAATTTATTTATATTATTTAATTGTATAGCACATTCAAATTTAATTTAAATAATTTTATATAGCTGAGTGGTGTATGATATATGACACTTGTGTTTCTGAAATACAAAAGCTAGTGTGCTTAGTCAAACAACATCTGCATCAAATTGTGAAAGTAATTGGAGCGCATTTAGCTATATTCACACCAAAACAAGAAACAGATTGAAGTTTGAAAGACTTCAGAAACTTTTATATACCTATTATAACATGAAATTGAGGATAAGACATCAGAAAAGAATGAGCATTGATGAGATAAATAATAGTTTTAATCCTATTAGCCTTGACCATATTTTTGAAGATGATGATCCACTAATAGAATGGCTACAAGAGAAAAAAAACTTTTGTTAGATGGTTAAAACTCTAATTGGTTGCCCGCAAATAATTTTGATAATGAAATGAATGTTGAACAATCATGCCAATCTTAAAAAAAGAATGTGTCTCATTTAAGTTCAAGTCCAACACTAAGTTAGAATAATGATGGTGGTGGTTTAAGTCCAGATGATAATGATGATGATGACGATGGTGATGGTACAAATTTTGATGATAATATGGATGCAGATCAACCTTACAACCTACTTGGAGGAGAATTTGGGCTTGCTGCTATTGGTGGACTTTTCATTAATATGGCAAAATATGGAGTAAATCCATTTGCTAAATCTAGTGAGGGTCAAAGTGCATATACAGGTTGATCAAAAGGAAAAGCCAAGAAATACCACTATGATATTTTTAGAGGTTTTTCATCTTCAAGTGGGAGACCAAATTCTAGTAACTTTGAGTATAATGAATCATCTACTAGTACTTAAGGACATGACTATCCATCAGAACAATTTAATTTTTGACCTCTTCATGGTAATCTACCTCCATATGGTTATTATTCACCTCAAATGTATCCTCCACCTCTTCAAATGTATCCTACAACTTAAATGTATCATTTACCACAAATGTATCCCCCACCACAAATGTATCATCCTCAAATATATCCTCAAATATATCCTCCACCTTAAATGTATCAAGAACAAAGGCCTCAGAAATAGAGATGGAGTCAACTCGGCTCTCAAAGAGAAGATAGAGAATTTGATCCTCCTTGTCATTTTACCATGTGGTAAATTTTGAAATATATATCAATAATTGTAGTTGATGGAATTTGAAATTATTGTAATTTTAAGTTTGTAATTTTATTAAATATAGATGCTTAGTATTTAACATATTATATTTTGTTAATATTTGATTTGTCTAAGAATTAATATTGAATATGAACTTGGCCAAGAAAAATTTTGTGGATAAACCAAATATGAATGCTTTTTATAATCTAAATAAAATTGTGAATAAATTTTTTAGAAAATAAAAAATATAGAGTGTCATAAACTATTTTTAAAATCATTACATAAGAGTTTTTATAATTATAATTATAATTATTACATTTTATAATAGATTGTGCAAAAAATAAATTTCACAATCTCGATGACCGTTGTGATTTCAATGATCTTTGTTATATCCAAAAACGTGATAAATGTGACGCGACCAAAAACGTGACCGCAAATGCTATTTAAATCTCTACCACTGATGAAAGTATAAGAGTCAGAGATATAAGGATTTGGAGTAAAGGTTAAGTTTAGCCTTTGGTCGTTATCAATGTTTACACAAAATTCTTTGATGAGAGTAATTTCGCGTCCAGCATGAAGTAAAGCACTAAAATTTCAGAGAAAAGGTAAAGGTACCTGCTCTAACAGAGAAGAAAGCTTTATTAAAAGGGTTGTCAAAGCCTGGATATGAAGTTGGATAGAAGTACAAGTGAATAAACTTTTGGCCAGCAGTGAGGGGAATTGAATAGGTGAATTTTGAATAAGAAAGATGAGCTGTGTAGTATGAAACCCCATCAACTGAGAAGGGCAGCGATTGAGTTGCTGTTAAAGACACTGATGATTTATTATTATTGTTTTATTGCTCTATGGGGGTGAATTTTCCATTGCCATCTTTGATCCAAAGACGATTATCGAGAGATTGGTTATCTGTGGAAGAAACATAGTCAATAGTGATGTTTTCTATGGGGTTGTAAGGGGTTACTAGGGAGTCTACTGTGACAAGGATAACAAGGTACTGAATTATGAAAAAAAGAAATGGAAGAAAGAGAAAATAACAGGTTTTGAAGGCAAAAGGTACTTCGTTTGCTTGTATTCTCCATTGTAGGGGAAAAAAATAGACAAATAGAGAGATAGATACGAGGAAAGGGATCAAAGATCAAGAAAGCTTGAAAGTTAACTCCTGGACGGTGAAGCCAAGAGTTAATACTATATTTCAATGAAATTTTGAAGCAGCATTCTCTTTCCCTTCTTCTTCGTCTTTTTTTTTTTTGGTTAATTTACTACAATTTCACATTTTTTTTTTATATATGTCATAACGTGTAGATCTATAGACCTATCATTAGATATGGATTAGAAGAGTCACAACCAATCTTTTTTATTTAGATATGATTGGTCACTTGATCGCATCTGTCCTATTTAAAGAAAAATCTTAATATTGACTTAAGTATCTTTAAATAGTATATTTTGATCTACGAAACCAGCTTTTAGGTTCAAAAGTACAGTTACACTTTAAAAATATTATAGCACCCTCACAATGCCTATTCAAATGATGGTACCAGTTTGATCTCAAATTATCCAAGCCTTGAAAATGTTTATACTTTTTTCAAAATATTAGATATTAAAAATTAGTCTTAAAATTATCTCAATAGTTTGGTAACAATTTAAAATAATTTTCTCACCTCAAGAGTATTCATGGAATTAGTGTCTCACCTAAAAGAGGCTTCGTCATCGGATTTATTAAGGTTTTTTATTCAAAAAAATTAGTAAAGTCTTCAAATAGTTTAGTAAGACTTACTTTGAAGGATATATCTCAATAGTTTGGTGAGATTTTATTACAAAAGTATTTTAAAAATTTTGTGAATTTCATTAAGTCTCATAATAGTTTGGTAAGACTTAATTTAAAAATCAATTCCCCAATAGTTTGGAGGATAAAAAAATATCTTTTATTATTTTTTTATTATTATTTTTTGAAAAAAAAGATGATTTATGAAATTTCTCAATACTTTGGTGGATTTCATTTAAAAAATTAAATCAATGAATATTCTTCGATAGTTTAGCAGAATTTATGAATTTATTTTGCAAGAATTTTTGTTTGAAAAAAGATTTTTTATTGAAAGGATTTTTTTTGAAAAGACTTTTTTTTTGAAAACTTATTTGAAGATATTTTTTTTGTTTAAGTTTTTGTTTTTTATTTTATTTTTTAGAAAAAAAAGATTTTTTTATATAAAAAAATACAGTAAAATAATAATAATAAAAAGTAAAAGTAAAATACAAACTTTAAAACATAAAAATAAATGAAAATAAAAAAGTAAAATAAAAATGGAAAAAGGTGTAACACCCCCAATTCTACAACGGAAGAATGGAGCCCACACCCAACTTATGAGGTATCGTTTGCTTTGACTCGAAGGTCTCACTATTGTGTCCCATAAAAGGCGTCTCACAAGTTTGGGTTTAGATCTCTACATATATATCATTTCTTATCCACATATTCTTTCAATGTGGGATTAGGGGCATTACAATCTCTCTACTTTTGAAGCTTGACATTCCGGTCAAGCTGAGTCCAGTCATAAGACCAAGATCACACCAGACCACTATGTAGCACTTAGTGACTTCTACAGCTCCACCGTGTAGCACTTAGTGACTCCTACAGCCACCGACTATTATTGACTTCTTTGATACTATTTGTGGAGAGCCATACTTAACTTACGAGGTATTGTTCGCTTTGACTCGAAGGTCTCATGGTTTTATTTTACAAAAGGCATATCACAAGTTTGGGTTTAGATCTTACATATATATCATTCCTTATCCACACATTCTTTTGATGTAGGATTGAGGGTGTTACAAAATGAAACCTTATGATCAGGTCAGGTCTGCGTGCAAGTCACGGGTTAGAGTGTGGATCCTAGGCTATTATCACGTTACCATTTTAGGTTGCTATATAAGCCACCCTCAGTGTTTTTGCTTCAAAAATCCCCAAACCACTCTTTCTAGCTTCCCACAAGCTCTGACCTCTCTCTAAAAATTCTTCAAAAATTCAATCGAAAACTAGGTTTTTTGCCAGTTTCTAAAAAATTGGTTGAAATATAATTGGAAAATTCAAATCCCTATTGGGAAATTCATCAAAAACTTCAAAAATTCTTCCCAAAAACCCATAAAACCAAAAAAAAACACCAAAATTTTCAAAAAACCTAAATTCCTACCTAAAAATCCTAGAATCCTAATTCCCGCATTCTAAAATAAAATCCAAAACCCAAATCTTTTTCATAAATTTAAAGCCAAACCTTGAATTCTCATAATCAAAATCTCAAAAACCTGACTCTCGAAAAGCATTTTTAGAAATTTTAAAATACCATTAATAGTTTTCATTCAAAATCAAAACATGTCCTTTCTTTTGATTCCTCATTCAATTTATAGGCAGTCTTTAGCAAGATTTTAGAAAATGGACAAAACCAATCCAAGGCTTGAATCCTGGGATTGGATTTTACCTAGACCTCCAATTAGGTCTAGGTTCCCCCACTAATTTCCCAGATTGATTAAAAATCTCTTGATTTGGGTTCTAATTGACCTTTGACCAAATTCAATTCCAAATTTTCATTTCTTTGGTTGTCGGTTAGGAAAAGAAATAAATAAATAATAATAATACTAATAAATTATAATAATAATATATATACAACATAATACTATACTATAATAATACACTATACAATAATAATAATAATAATAATAATAATAATATAAAACCATAGTAATAACAAATAATAGTACTACTAATAATAATGAATAACAATAAAAATGACGAAACTTGACCTCAGATACAGATGGGTGTCTGCAGCTCTAATCTTTGCATATTCCTGTTAGACAAAGATAATGCAAAGACCTAAACACCTATTTTGTTCCAAAAGTCAAAGCAAAAAATGGAAATCACTGAAACTGAACTACAAGCCAAAAAAATAATCAAAATCAAAAAGTCAAAGAGATAATCTGGACTAAGCTGAGATCGAGAAGTTAGGAAGATGATCTGGACTAAGTTGAGATCGAATGACCAGGACAAAATCAAGAGTCCAAAGATAAAACAATTAGGACCAAGTCGAGGTAGAAGATGAATGGTCGGGATGATGTGCAAGTTAAAAATGGTCATAAATGAATGACCAAGACGATGTCATCAGTTAAAAAAATGATTTGGCTTGAGCTGAGATTGGATGACTAGGACAATGCTATGAGCCTAAAAACGATCAAGATTGAGTCGAGGTTGAAGATTAATGATCAGGATGATACCACAAGTAATGAAAATGATCTAGCTTAAGCCAAGATTAGATGACTGAGATGATGCCACGAGTTTAAAAGAGACCAAGACTGAGTTGAGGTTGAAGATGAATAACCATGATAATGCCATTAGTCAAGCAAATGATTTGGCTTAAGCTGAGATCAGATGATTGGGATGATGCCGCAGGTTAAAAAAATAAAGTTTAAAATTTCACTCTAAATCCAAAGATTCACAATTTGACCATTCAAAAATTTGTGATCTTCCATAATAGAAGTTGAAAGATCCCAAGTTTAACAAAATTGCAAAGATTCAAGATTTGCAAAGGTTTTCAAATTTGCAAGAAAAAAAGATTCACAAGATTTCAAGTTTCGCAGAGGTTTTTGATTCGTAAAGATCTCAGGTTTGAAAAGATTTTCAGATTCGCAAGAAAGAAAAATTCACAAGACTCTAAGTTTTGCAAAGGTTTTAGATTCGTAAAGATTTTAGATTCTCAAAGAATTTTAGATTCGTAAGAAAGAAAGATTCACAAGACTCCAAGTTCGTAAAGGTTCTAGATTCATAAATATTTTAGATTCACAAGGACTTTTAAATTCATAAGAAAGAAAGATTGGCAAGATTTCAAATTTTACAAAGGTTCTAGATTCGTAAAGATTTTAGATTTGCAAAGACTTTTAGATTCATAAAAAAGAAAGATTCACAAGACTCCAAGTTTTGCAAGAGTTAAAAAAATGATTTGGACCGAGCAGAAATTGAATGAGTGATCAAGATTGAATCACAGGTCAAAAAAATAATTTGAACTGAGTTAAGATTGAATGAATGATATGTGATAATGCAACACTACAAATTTATGTCCTATCTAGGATACAAATGTAAACACAATGTATATAATGCTGATGTCATGAAATTTTAATTATGGTAACAAAGTTCTTAAGACTCTACCAGTTCTTTTTAGCTTCTTAGTATCAATAACCTTAGAATAAATTTTATCAGTTAATCTATATCATTCTTTTCATTTGGTTATGATTCACATGTTCTGCAACCATCTATCATTGAATTTGTTACTGAATCACCGTTTACTCCTTGTAAATCATTTTCTCATGTTTCTTTTATTCATCTCAACTCAAGTTTCTTTCAAAAGAATGAAAAATTCTTTATGAAAAATGTCATTCATTTATTTGCTGTCATTCAAATTAGTGACAGACATGATACATTTCCTTGGTTTGTTCAACAATGTTCATTTGGTGAAGGATAGAAAAATGGGTCTTTATTATTGAGAGAACAAAAGTTAGTGTAAAAAACAACTTAATGGTGAACAAAGGCAAAATGCTATGATTTTCAAATAGGATATTAATATCTAAAATAACGACTGTTCAAACAATTTTGAACTCAAATTCAGAATTCTCTTTTCAAAAACATGATTCCATTGATTTCATCCTCATTCCTAGGACTCTCATATAGAACTGTGCTTCTAAGTTTTTATCTTTACTTAAACCACCACCATTTTGGGTTTTCAGTCTAAGTCTCCCTTTTTCCTTTTTTTTCTTTTCTTTTTTCACTTTGGTTTTTTCTTTTCACTTATTTTTTCTCTTATTTTATCTTTTTTTTTGTTTTTACTTTTTTTTTTTCTTTTTTTTTTTGCCCCTTTTTTTGCTACTTTTTCTTTTTTTTTCTTTTTTTTCCCTTTTCCAATTTATTCATCAATGGCATTTTGATCAAAGTCTCAAATAATCTGATGGCAAGTTTGCATTAATTCAAATCATGATTCTTTAATCTGAGTATTCATATCCAATCGAAATGGACTTTTAAGAGATGTAGCGTAGGTTAGGGTAAAGGTTGCCAAAGAAATGGATAAAACAGGCCCAAATTATATTTACAGGTAATCAAACCAGGGATCATTTCTTCATATGGAGCACATGGTATTTTGTCCCATCAATTTCTACTTCATTTTTTTTTTTGTGGAGCACATTGGCATTTTACCTTATCAATTTCTCCATTTTCCTTTTCTTTTTTTTTCTTTTCTTTTTCATTTGTAAAGAAAATTTGATTATAAAATGGCTTTGCCCCTAAGGATGAACAAATTTTTCAAACTTTACCCCCAATGTAGGGGTTCCTCAAAAGAAATTTTTAATAAGCTCAAATAGGATAGCAAGAGATTTTCTTTTGAAAGGATAGAAGAAAGATGGTCATTTCTCATTTCGAACACAAATACACTCAATGAAAACATTCATTGACTAAGAGCAAACTTGAAAATAAACAATTGCAAAGATTATGTGTTGTATCACTTTCACCTTTCAATAAGCCAAACTTTCACCAAAGTTATCTTTTTGACACAACAATCCTAACAATCTTAAATTTATCAATCAAACCATTATGAATGGTATCGAATCCTGAATTATCATCATAATTGTCTAAACATTCCTTATTCGAAATCGAAAAAAAAAGGTATGAAAAGAGGCATAAAAAAGGTAAAAGTAAATAATGGGTATTCATATAAAAAAATAATGTCATGAAAATGCATCAGGTTTATCACTTTCATTAAAATGATAAAAGATAATATAAAATTCAAGTACAAAAAAAAGATCTATATTCTTAAGAAGCCTAAAATGATAAGCAGTTTCAATCAATCTCTCCAAAATTATACCCTTGAATGATTGGACAATGGGTTACCACTGATATTGGATGCCATATTTCCACCAGTATCAAAATTTATCAACCCTCCCTTGATTAGACTCTGCACCATATGTTTTAGAGGGATAAAATTTTTGATCGAATGGCCTGCCACCCCAAAATAATAGCCATAGTAAGCAGTTGAGTCATACCATTTGGGATATGGAGGTTCAGGTTGTTTTGTAAAAACAAAAGGAATCAAATAGTTTTTGTAAAGGTCTTGGTACAAATCTGTGTAGCTCATAGGAATAAGGTCAAATGTTAGCTTTTCTTGATTTCGTGATTCTCACACACCACTTAGTGAGGTAGTTGGATGAACAGAGGGCCTAGGTGTGGATGGATAAAAAAGTCATTGAGTTGATTGGAAAATTGTAATAGAGACATTACTTGTAAGAGAATAATATGTGGGATAGATTGGCTGATAGTACTTTCTAGATTACTACCTATTGAAACTCACAGTTTAAGTCTCACATTCTTTTTTCTTAGACATCTATTTAACAGTAGATAATTCTCCTTCTTTCAGTTTGTCGTTCTTGATTGTATTTTCAATGATCTCCTTTAAAACTACCATATTAGTAAAATTCTTAGTCGTGTTCCCTACCATTTTCTTATAGTATGATGACTTTAGAGTACTTACAAATAACACTATCGTTTTCTTTTCCATTAGAGGAGGTAGTTTTTGGGCAGCAACATCTCGTCATCTTTGGGCATATTTTTTGAAGGACTTAGATGCTTTATTCTCTATCTCTTGTAATGAAAGGTGATTAGAGGCCATATATATAATGTGACAGTATTGGTTAATGAAGGAACGAGTCAAATCTATCTATAACTTTATGCGAGTCCTGTCTAACTGAACATACCACCTTGCAGCAGAACTGGTTAAGCTATCACGAAACACATACATGAGCAATTTCTCATTACTAGCATATCTCATCATCTTATGATAATACATCGTGATGTGTGTAATGGGCCATTTAGTATTATCGTATTTTTTAAATTTTGGTACTTTAAATTTTAGAGGAATCACAACATCTGGAACTAGAAAAAGGTTAGCAGCATTTATAGATCCATAAAAATCATTACCTTCCACAAACTGCAATCTTTCTTCAATTATACTCATGGCTTGATCAGTCTTAGGGTCTTTTAGAGGTGTAGCTATTTGCAACTTCACTTTTTTTTTATTTTATTCATTTTAGGCATTTGGATGGGCTCATTTCCTTTTCAGCAAAGATAGGATTCGTATAGCTTCTGAACATTCCCTTATTTATAATTTGGGAACGTGGTTTGTTGTTGCTAAAGGCTTAAACTAGTTTGGGCTTAATGTAGAGCAAAACTTAGAGGATATAGTGGCTAAGTATCCTTATGTAAGATGTTTTCTTCTATTGCTTTCCCTCTATTTATCTTTTTAAAGCTTTGAAAATCTTGCATAGCTTCCCCTCAATTACTTCTTAGGCTTTTTTTAACCTCTCAAATTGATTCTCATTGTCTTACTCCATCTTCCTGGCTCTAGCTCGAGTATAGTATTGGTGATGAGCTATCCTTGAACCTTGATTTTTCATAATTATGGTGCAAATTTAGAATGATGTTTATGGACCCATCAGATTATGCATGAGAATGAATGCATGCATACACAATAAAAAAAAAGGTTAGTACGCATAATATGTAATCCGCATGTATGTTTATGAGTATGCACACAAAAAAATGAAATAAAAAGAAGACAAGCAAATCTATTAGTCACCTCAATAAAAAATAAAGAATAAACACTATAAAGCAAGTAAAATAATAACATGACCCTAAATTTTGGGTTTTCTATAAAGGGTGGAAGGACATGGCTTTATCTATGGTTAGGCTTCTAAAGTTAATTACATGCAGTTTGGATTATTTGTAAAAAATTTCCAAATTGTTCTTTACATCATAGTCCATCACAGATGAGTAAGGCACCCCAATCCTCACCCATCATAGGCTACAAGCGAAAGGGTTCACTTTAAGTGGGAATGTTTCGCAGACCCATACGGAGATATGAAATCTCATAAGAGCATAGGTACTTCGCTTCTTCCTAATGGTAAAGCCCAGGTGAAAAGCTTTATGTTATGTATATACAAATGAATGACAAATATATACAATAAATAAATGAATAACTACCAAATATAAGCAATGAAAAAAAATAAATAGGAAAGAGAAAAAAATTCTAAATTTATTAGGCAAGGCTTGGATGATAAGAAATTGTTCACTAGCCTAACTCTTGATGTCCCCAACGAAGTTGTTATACTGTCATAATGTATAGATTCATGTACGTATCGCTAGACATGGATTAGATGAGTCATCATAAATCTTTTTTGTTTAGGTGTAATTGCCCACTTGATTGCATCTGTCCTATTTAAAGAGGAGTCTTAAGATTAATTTAAGTATATTTAATTAATAGATTATGATCTACGAAATCAGAGTGTAGGTTCGGGAGTACGGTTATGCGTGGAGAAGGTTATAACACCCCTATAGTGCCTATTCAAAAGATAGTACTAATTTGATCTCAAATTATCCAAGCCTTGAAAATGTTTATACTTTTACCAAAGTATTAAATATTGAAATTAGTCTTAAAATTATCCCAAAAGTTTAGTATAATTTAAGATAATTCTTTCATCTCAAGAGTATTCATGTAGATTAGTATCCCACCCTAAAGAGGCTTTCATCATTGGATTTATTAAGGTTCTTTATTCGAAAAAATCATTAAAGTCTTTAAATAGTTTGGTAAGACTTATTTTAAAGCAGACCTTTCAATAGTTTGGTGAGATTTTATTACAAAAATATTTTAAAAATTTTGTGAATTTCATTGAGTCTCATCAATAGTTTAGTAAGATTTAATTTAAAAAGCAATCCTCCAATAGTTTAAAGGATAAAAAATATCTTTTATTATTTTTTATTATTATTTTTTGAAAAAAAAAAAGATGATGTATGGAATTTCTCAATAGTTTGTTGGATTCCATTTAAAAAATTAAATCCATAAATATTCTTCACTGGTTTGGCAGAATTCATGAATTTATTATATAAAGATTTTTATTTGAAAAAAGATTTTTTATTGAAAGGATTTTTTTTAAAGATTTTTTTTGAAAACTTTTTTGAAAAGACTTTTTTTTTTGTTTAAGTTTAAGTTTTTGTTTTTCTTTTGCTCTTTTGTTTTTTTTTTTCTATTTTTCAGAAAGAAAAGATTTTTTTATATAAATAAAAATACAATAAAATAATAATAAAAAAACTACAAATAAAATAATAATAAAAAAAACTACAAATAAATGAAAATCAAAAAATAAAATAAAAATGAAAAAAAGAAACCTTGCGATCAAGTTGGGTTTGCACGCGAGTTGATGAGCAGATCAACAGGTCAGAGCGTGAATCCTAGGCTGTCAAAACGTTGCCATTTTGGGTCGCTATATAAGCCACCCTTAGCGTTTTTGCTTTAGAAATCCTCGAGCCTCTCTCTTTAGCTTCTCAAAAGCTCTGACCTTTATATAAAAATTCCTCAAAAATTCAATAGGAAATTGGGTTTTCCATCTATTTTTGAAAAATTAGCTAGAATCTAATCGAAAAATTCAAATCCTATAAAGAAAACTTCAAAAATTCATTCCAAAAAACCAGAAACCCAGAAAAAACCCAAAAAATCCCAAAATTTTCAAAAAACATAAATTGCTACCCAGAAAATCCTAGGATCCTAATTCCCGCATTCCAAAATAAAATCCAGAATCCAAATCTTTTCCATAAATTTCAAGCCAAACCTAGAATTCCCAAAATCAAAATCTTAGAAACCTAACTCCCATAAAACTTTTTCAAAAATTTTAAATACCATTAATCGTTTTCATTCAAAATTAAAACTTATCCTTTCTTTTGATTCCTTGTTCAATTTATAGGCAGTCTTTAGGAAAATTTAAGGAAACAGACATAATTAATTTTAGGCTTAAATCCTAATATTGGATTCTACTCAAACCTCCAACTAGGTTCAAATTCCCTACTAATTTCCCAGATTGATTAAAATTCTCTTGATTTGGGGTCTAATTAGCCCTTGACCAAATTCAATTCCAAAATTTCGTTTCTTGAATCACCGATTAGGAAAAGAAATAAAAAAGAAATAAATAATAATAATAAAGCCATAGTAATAACAAATAATAGCACTACTAATAATAAAAAATAATAGTAATAATGAAAATTAATCCAAACACATATAGGTGTCTATAATATACAACTTGAAAATTAATGTATTAAAGCCAAACACCATTTTACAAACTGGATTTTTGTAAATGAACAACTAACAAGAGACTAAGAGAGTGACCGAAAAAGAAATTTAAATTAATGTATCGATCAAATGGGTCATGGAAGACTTTTCAAAAAAGGCTAGATATTTTCGCAGGACTCTATTGGAGCTTTTTGCCCGTAAGGGATATATCCCTTCTAATGTTTCTTATAATTTTTCTCTTATTATCCAATTAAGATAAAGGTAAATGTTTTTGCTTTTAAAATATGTCTACTATTGATGAGTTTGGATGCTTTAATGTTGTATTCTTTTGTAGACAAATTAATGTCTTCACCTAAAATAAATGTGAATTAATATAGCCTTTTTAATATGTGACAAAATAGTTAATTTCAAAATTTGATTTTTTTATTCAATTTGTTTTGAAACTGTATATATTACCAGATATATAATGTCACGTGCAACTGAATTAAGTTTTTTGAGTGATTTATTTCATTTATTTTGAAATCAAAGCATAATTTTAAACAATTAGTGACTTGAAATTATTTTAAACAACTATTGTGGCCTAATTTGAAGAAAACAAACACGTCCATTTTATTGATTATAATATACCAAGTTTTTTTCAATTTCAAATCTCCAAATTTAGTTTTGGTAATTACAGGGTGCTAAAAGTACCCATCTTTTAGCTCTTTCTCTCTCTCTCTCTCTATATATATATATCTGACGCAAAACCTTTAAGATTGTACAAAAAAAATTTTGATGCATAATTTATATGATCTTGATATTTGGATATCATATTTTGATTTTAGTGATATTGTACATTCAAGAACGGAGATTAGCGGGGTGAACGGGGATTTGAGCCGTACTAAAAAAAATATTTTAAGTTTATTTGTTTTCGTGGGGTAAGGTATGAATTTATTACAGGCTCTAGAGATGGTTGAGCATCTGCTTAAAAAAGGTTTCTTACATTTTAATTTTTTGAAGTCTCATTAAAAAAAATTATTAAAATATTTAAAATTTCATTTTAGCTTTTTTTAAGGTATTTATTGAAAAAAATTCTTAAAGTAATTAAAATTCACTTGACCTATTTTCCCGCAAAATAAGATTTACAATTTTTTTCCAAATTACAAACATAAATAAAATTGATAAATAAAATTATTACGCAAATGCTTTAAAATTAAAAATCATATTAAAATAATTATAAATTTTTAATATTTATGATTGAATATAAAAATTTAGTTTTATTAAATATTGTTTATTGTTGTTATTATTATTTTTCATGAAATTATATATTTAAATTAAATCCTTCCATTAAATAAAATTTTGGGCTACGGCGACCCTGTGTACCATCTTCATATTGAAAAAAAAAAAATCAAATTCTCAATCTTCAAATTAAGGGAGAAAAAAAATATTTAATATTTATTTAATCAACAATTTATAAAATAATTAAACATTATTTTATAGAAAACTAAAAAGTATAAATCAATTTTGATAAAAATAATTTTTAAAAAATTTTATTATCTTTTTTAATTAATATAAATTTATATCATAAAATATTTTTAAATTAAGTGATTAAAAAATTGGTTTTTTAAAATTTTTAGCACTCAACTTTTTGGGGGTAATGTTAATTATATTTTTCATCAAGATCAATTTGTCAAAAAATAATATTAAAAATTACTTTCTCATAATGATAAAATCGAGTCAATCCCAATGTAATAATTTATCACCCCATTTATTTAAGTTTTCTGTCATAAACTTTTTAAATTGTTATGAAATAAGATAATGTAATTATTGAGTACAAATTATTGTAGTTTTTAGACGACTCACCTCACACTAAACACTCTAAGTAAACTATCACAAGATAACAGCGTGAGAAAAAAACCTAGATAAAGGTTTTTAGGAAAAATTCATGAAATTTTTTAATATAAATGATTCAATTAAAATTTTAATTAAAAAAAAAAACCAAACCGATATATTAATAGAATTTAATGAAAATTAATAATATTTAAAAAATATTTAAAATACTGTTTAAAATTCAAATTCAATCAATACATATTCAATAATAAATATTTTGATAAAATTTTTATTAAAAATAATTATGTAAAAATATATCAAATTTATTTAATTTTTTTCAAAATTTACATACTTGATTTATATAAAAAATTTTTAACCTATCAATTTAACTTTTAATTTTAATTTTTATTTAATAATTTTTTATTAAATTTTCATAAATTTTACTTAAAAAAACTTCCTCTAAAACGTCTGCGAAACATGGTGGCTCAAGCTGTATCCCACTACATGCGGAACAACACGAGAAAAAAAAAAGTAAGAAGAAAACAAAAAACTTGCGGACAGAGCATTAAAATCAAGCACATGTGATGTCTCATTATGGGGCTACAACTTTTCTCCATCTATGGCAGAAAATCAATCACTCAATCCACTTGGTACATACTTCTTTATTATAGCCGCCTAATCAGCCACTTCTAAAGTAGTAATTGAACATGCCCAGGTAAGAGAATTTTGCTTTGGCAGAAAAGAAGAAGAACATGGGAGACCTTAAAAATACGGGTTTATATTTTGCAATTCTTGATTTTGACGATGATGACAATGATTCCAACATGTAGAAGCCATGCTTCAGTCAGTTCACACGAAAGCAATAGCCTCAGCTTCTTCTATTGCAATGGCTCATCCACTGAATGCTTCGCCCGTCATGATCAGCACGACTTAGGATTCGAGTTCTTGATGGAGCTGGAATCGAGCCAAATGGTTTATTAAAAATATTTAAAAAAATATTTAAAATATTATTTATAATTCAAATTTAATCAATACATATTTAATAATAAATATTTTGACAAAATTTTTATTAAAATTAATTATATAAAAAAATATCAAATTTATTTTTTTTTCGAAATTTATACACTTGATTTATATAACAAAATTTTTTAAGTAATCAATTTTAACTTTTAATTTTAATTTTCTAATAATTTTTAATTAAATTTTCCTAAATTTTACTTAAAAAAACTTCCTCTGTAACTTCTGCGAAACTTGATGGCTCAAGCTGTAGCGCAGTACATGCGGAACAACACGAGAAAAAAAAAAAAAAACAGAAGAAAACAAAGAACTTGCGGACAGAACATTAAATCAAGCACATGTGATGTGCTCAATTATGGGCTACAACTTTTCTCCATCTATGGCAGAAAAGTAATCGCTCAATCCACTTACTACATCCGTCTTTATTATAGCCACCTAATCAGCCACTTCCGAAGTAGTAATTGAACATGCCAAGGTAAGAGAATTTTGCTTTGGCAGAAAAGAAGAAGAACATGGGAGACCTTAAAAACACAGGTTTATATTTTGCAATTCTTCTGATTTTGACAATGATGACAATGATTCCATCATGTACAAGCCATGCTTCAATCAGTTCACACGAAAGCAATAGCCTTAGCTTCTTCCATTGCAACGGCTCATCCACTGAATGCTTCGCCCGTCATGATCAGCACGACTTAGGATTCGAGTTCTTGATGGAGCTGGAACCAAGCCAAATGTTTCCTGAAACAAGAAGAATGCTGCAGCAGAGTGTTAGAGTTTCTACCAACACCCTTGTTCCTGGTAATGCAGCTTGTGGTCGTGATAAGTTCGGCTACTTGTGCACTCCACCAGGTAACAAAGACGTTAAAAGATCTGAAAATTGTAAAGGGAGTACGTTCAATCGTGGCTGCCACCAACAACGCAAATGAGTAGTTGATTTGCCAATATTCACTGGCTTACTGGGTATAAAATCTTCCCCCTTGGCCCCCTCCCTTTCCCTACTAAGCACCTTTTTTTCTTTTTTTTTTTTTTTCCTTGTTTCTCTTTGTTTCCTCACTAGTTCAAGTTGGATCTTAGATGTTCGATCGTGATCGGTTTCGAAGCATCAATGTATCATTATCTATCATAGAAAATTATTATCGTTTCCGACTCTGGAATATATAACTAATTTTTATGTCGTGATTCTTTTGACTGAGTTGTCAGGCACAGATATACAGAATTTTCATCCTCTTTTGGTTTGAAAAAGCTAATTAGTTTTGATAAAAAAATAGCTAAGTAATTAAAGATTCAATGCTGATCTTTTTGGGGTCCTTTTTTTTATTAAAATTAAAACTTACTGAGCGTGCAAGTTTTACGAAAAAGAAAAAAAAATGTTATATAGCAAATGAACCAAAAAGCAAGTTGTCATGAAACATCTAGAAGGTGTGAAGGTTGTCGCAATGTTGAATTTTTTGCTGTATAGGTCCTCACCGGTAGGGTGGGGCTCTTATACCTTCATGTTAATAATTTATATATTTATCTAAATTCAGTTTAATGCTTTGGATTTTAAAATTTTTTGTCTTACTTGAGCTATATATTATCTAAATCTATCCTTTAAAATTTAATTTATAAAATAAAAAATTTTTAAAAATAAAAAATTATTTTTGAAAAAATAAAATATTAAAATAAAAATTTACATATATAATATAAAATTATATATTTTATTCAAGTTAGTCAAAGCTTGAGCTTTAAATTTGTTGTTTAAAATTTAACCCAAAATTTAAATTGATTTAAAAATTTTATTCAATAAAAAACTTTTTTTTGAAAAAAATTAAAATATTAAAAAAAATTCACGTAAATATTATATAATTATAATAATTTAATTATATATTTTTTTCAGGTAGGACGAAGCATGAGTTCAAGGCAGCTACCCCATCTAGAATCTTGACAAATAAATTTTGTTATTAGTAAGTCACCAAAAAATTTAATGATTCCTCCACTAAAATCTGAAAAATAAGTAAAATTATTAAAAACAAATCCAAAATTTTTAAAATTTTGTTTTTTCTCCCTACAAAATTTTTTTTAAAAAAAATTTAAGTATAGGTCTTTTATAATATTGAAAGGTATAAAAATATATTAACAACATAAAAAAACAATTATAAAAAATAATAGTTTATAATGTAAATATAAAATTATTATTATTATTGGTAGTTAATATAATAACTTCTTTTGATTTTTGTTGGTATTAAATCTAAAAAAAAAAATTCAAAAAGTTAAGAAGATTCTAAAAAAAATTATAATGGGTGAAAGAAAAATAACTATTTGCTAGGAATAGAACAATTAAGTAAAAGAAAAGAAAAAATTGTGGAAAATGAGATCTAAATTAATTTAGTGTAAATATCAAATTAAGATTTTTACTAAAAAAACTAAATAAACAGTTTTTTTTACTTTCTTTTATTTTAGTGTGGTCAAGTCAGCTTATTTGAAATTTGAAATTTTTTATTTAAGTTTTTAGATTTAGATTAATTTTGAAAGCATAATATAAAGATTCAATGTATTTTTTAAGATATCAAATTCATTTTTATTTTTTTGAAGTTATGTGATATATTTTTATTTAGGCACAATAAATTTATTTAACTACACCATCCCAAAAGTAAACTTGAATAACATCCCTTTGAACTTTAGATAAAAGGTATTTCTAAAACAACTATATATGAAAAATGTTAAAAGTATTATGAAAAATTTTTTTTATATAAAATTGAATTTTCATACTTTTTAATTTTTATACAAATATTTTGATATTTTAAATTTTTAGAAATATTTCACTTTATATAAATATATTTTAAATTATAATAATTCTTGTAAACAAATATTATTTAATAATTTGCCTCCGTAATATAAATTCTGAATCTGTCACTTGTCACAATTATTAAAAGCATTCTTAAATTATACAACCGGCTCATAAAACATTAAATATAAATGAGGTACATCAACCTACCCTCAAATCTAATATTAATGATTCTACAATACAAAATTTTTTAATGCCCCTCATCGATATCTTCTTCAATGCCCGGCCCACCATTAGGCTTAAGCCCCTCCTCACCGCTTTCTTGCACTTGTAGTGCGAATGTCACGGGCTCCAACCTTAGACTCAGAATTCGTGCGGTCTTAGGCTTGGAATCTCCTCCTTTATGCCTAAGTCAGCCTAAAACACAAACGTGCGGGCACTAGAACAATGAGAAGGGCTGATTACGTAAGTTAAAGAGAAACAGGACAGGAAGACAGAATTCTAGAAATGCTCTTGTATTCACTGAAACAAAAGTGTTTGATGATGTACAAATGAGGGTGGAGCAGCCCTCTATTTATAGTTGAGGCTCCAGCTACAACTTAATGGCAAATCCCTAGAATAAAGGCTAAAATCATGGGATTACAATCAATTAGGATGCTGGCTGCTGATTTTCAGGGTCAACCAAATCTGCCAGGATGCTGCTGCTGATCCTGCCTGGTTCCAGAAGCTTCCCTTGCGTGTCCAGCACCTTGGGCCCTTCTGGATGTGGTGCGGGCAGCCCAAATGCCAGGCCTTGGTCTCATGAGTTGGCCTGCAAGTTGGGCGGGCGTTTGGAGCTCGTTTGCTAGGCTTTATGCACAGATACCCGCCAGCACGCCTGGTCTGCGGGCCTCAACCTCTGGCTCGCCTGCTGGTCTGCTTGATGTGCCTGGCGCGCCCGCCCAGGGCGTGACATTCTCCCCCACCTGATTGCGCAATGCCCTCGTTGCGTCTTCTGCATGGTACTGCCTGATCTGGTCCCCGAACTGCCATAAGTCCTCTGCTGGTTCCCAGCTCGCCTCACTGTCTGGAAGTCCCTTCCAGCGCACCAAGTACTCATGTCTTGGTTGATAGTTCTTCCGTCTCACCTCCCGGTCAGCCATAATGCTGTGGACCTCCTTCTCATATGAGGCCTTTGCTCTCAATGGTGCACGCTTTGACTCTGCCCGTCCTGGATCTCCCTCATCCTCATGGAACGGCTTGAGCATGCTCACATGGAACACCGGGTGTACCTCGGCTTGGGTGGCATATCCAGCTTGTAGGCAACCTTGCCTACCTCTTGACTACTCGGAAAGGTCCCTCATACCTCCGGACTAGGCCTTTGTGCAGCCCCCTGTGGCGCACAATGGATGCAGCTTCACCAACACCAAGTCTCCAACCTGGAACTGCACATCCCGCCTCTTCTGGTCTGCCCACTTCTTCGACCTCTTGGCCGCCTTGTGTAGACAAACTCTGGCCAAGTCAGTTTGCTCCTGCCATGCCTTGGCAAACTTGTATGCTGCTGGATTCGGCCCTGTATAACCTGCAGCAATCGAACCGGGTGTTAGTGGTTGTTGCCCTGTCACAACCTCAAATGGGCTCTGGTTCGTTGCCTCACTCCTTTGCAAGTTGTAGGAAAACTGCGCAATATCCAGTAGCTTTGGCCAGTCCCTTTGTGTGGCACTCACATAGTGCCTGAGGTAGACCTCCAATAGTCCGTTCACACATTCTGTCTGCCCATCGGTCTGCGGATGCATGCTGGTGGAAAAGTTCAAGTCTGACCCCAACAGCTTAAACATATCTTTAAAAATTGAGGTGAAAACATTCACCTTTCACTAACAATCTCGATCCCATATTAGACATATGTTCTTGAACAATCGATTCCCTCGCTGTGACTCCATAGTTCTGGAATAAATTGCCTACTTTGAAAAGTCCACCATTAATTGATCTTATTAAACCTTGCGTACTATTTAGATGATTATATTGTACAAAAACACTCTTATGTTTTCTTTAGGAAGAGTTAGAGCCTAGTTTTTGAGCTCCACTATGTCCTGTGCAAAAGACTTCAATTAAGTACTATTCAGAGTACCTCTATTGAGGAATTGGGTGTTATTACTTGAATATGACAATCTTGAAAATTTTTGCAAGCTTCCATGCATGCGGCTAACAACAGATCTACATACCTTCTAGTTTACAGCAACCATCCTGCAACCAAAACCGCCTAGTCTTACCTTGCTGGGCGTACTCCATCAAAGCCTTGGCTGTAGGATCATGCGCAAGTCCCTCCTTGATGCGCGGCACCAGTGACCCCTCTGGTTGGCTAATGGCAGCAAGGTTAGCCTTTCTGCTCAGGGCGTCTGCCACTAGGTTCCCCGTCCCGGCTTGTACTCCATCTGGAAATCCAATTTCGCAAGATGCTTGTGCTGAAATAGAACCGATGCACCATATGGTGCCTTCAAATGGCCTGATGAAGTCAGCATCAACTAACTCTTTGAGCTGCTTCCTCAACTCCTCCAACTCTGGTGGAGACATTCGGTAAGGGGCTCTGGCTGGTGGCTTGGCCTCGAACACCAGCTCGATCTTGTGGTCCACCTCTCTCTTAGGTGGTAGCTTGCTAGGCAGCTTTGCGGGCATCACATCACTAAAGGTCTTCAGCACCTTTAGCACCTCCAAGGGTGACTCGGTCTCCTTCTCCCTTGGCTCATCATATTTCAGGGCTGCCAAGAAGGTGTCTTCTTGTCTGCTTACCGCCTTGGCAAATTGGATGGCTGACACCACCCTCGACCCAACTCCAGACCCTCTCCTCAATGGTACTAGGCATTGGCACCGTGCATCCAAGATGCAAACACAATCGGCAAAAGGCACAAGGAGGGCGTTAATCCGAACAAGGAAATCCAACCCAATCACAAACTCATAGTCGTCAAGGGGTATTACCTCAATGGTCTCCTTGCCTTTCCAGTCTCCAAGCTGCAACTCCACTCCCCGTGCTACTCCAATGGCTGGAACTTCCTTGGAGTTCACCGTCTTAATGGTACCAGTCCCTTTCTGCACCTTCAGTCCGAGCTTCCGGGCTCCATCACCTGAAATAAAAAGATGTGAGGCACCTGTGTCCACTAGTGCGCTCACCTTCTGACCCGCAACCATCAGATCCGTAAACATCAAGCCCTTTGGCTTGCGACTCCCCTTACTTTGGACAGCATTGAGCACCAACGACCCAAGCTTTGCTGCCCCTGACTCTGGCTCCTCGTCAGACTCCCTGTCTACAGCAGCCAGCGTACCCTTCTGCGGGTAATTACGCGCTATGTGGCTCCCTCCACATAGGTAGCATGCTAGTGGCTCTCGGTCCCCCCTTTGCTTTCCACTTGCCTGCTGATGGCTTCCTCTCGCCATCCTTGGTTGAACGGTCTCGGTCCCCATCCTTGGACTCCCGGTCACGGTCCTTCCCATTGGACTGCTTCTTCCGGTCCCTATCGTCCCTGCCCTTACCCTTGGGCTTGGTAGACTCGAACTTGTTCAGAGGCTTGAACTCTATCAAGGCCTCGGCAGTAGTCATGGCTTTAGCCAAGTCATGAACTCCTCTCCTTTGTAGCTCATGCTTCATCCACGGCTTCAGTCCATCCATGAAAGCAAAGAATGCGTCCTTCTTACCTAGATCCGAGATTTGTAGCATCGGTTCAGAGAATTTTTGAACATACTCTCTTATGTTCCCTTGCTGGCTCAACCTACGCAACTTTGCCCGTGCCTCATCATCGGCATACTCCGGGTAAAATTGTTCTCTGAACTCTTTTTGGAACTCTGCCCAGGTTCCAATCTTGGCATTCCCACGCCTGACATCATCACACCTGCGCCTCCACCATAATAAGGCTACATCAGTGAGATACATAGCAGTGGTGCTTACCTTTATCGCCTCGTCTTGCATGCCCATGGCTTGGAAATACTGCTCCATACCCCAAAGGTAGTTGTCTACTTCCTTGGCCGCCCTAGTCCCCTTGAACTCCTTAGGCTTGGGGACATCCAATCTGGATTTGGACACTCCAGCAAACATACCATTCCCAATGGCAGTCTTGCAAGTCACGAGCTCACTGGTAAGCTCCTCCATCCGCTGGCGCATGGCCTCCATGCCATCTCGCAAAGTCAGCACTTCCGCCTCCAAGGATTCATTCTTTCGGGTGATCGCATCTAGGTCATTGTTGAGAGCAGCTTCTAGCTCACTTTGGATCTCCTCCCCCATGGAGTCTAGCGATGCAATGTGAGTCTCTACTTCCTCCAGCTTCTCCCCCATGTCGCCTATGGTCACCTCCACCTTGGCCAGCCTACCGTCCATGGTAGACCAGATATCTCTAGAACCAGCTTTCTTGCCTCTTCCTCGCCCATGCTCCTGGGCCTCTGGTTGTTGGTTAGCAACGTCGCTTTGGGATGCCATCTCCTCAATCACGATCTAACCTGCACAACACAAACACGCAGAATCGAACTTGCTCTAATACCAACTGTCACGGGCTCCGACCTTAGACTCAGAATCCGTGCGGCCTTAGGCTTGGAATCTCCTCCTTTATGCCTAAGTCAGCCTAAAACACAAGCGTGCGGGCACTAGAACAATGGGAAGGGCTGATTACGCAAGTTAAAGAGAAACAGGATAGGAAGACAGAATTCTGGAAATGCTCTTGTATTCACTGAAACAGAAGTGTTTGATGATGTACAAATGAGGGTGGAGCAGCCCTCTATTTATAGTTGAGGCTCCAGCTACAACTTAATGGCAAATCCCTAGAATAAAGGCTAAAATCATGGAATTACAATCAATTAGGATGCTGGCTGCTGATTTTCAGGGTCAACCAAATCTGCCAGGATGCTGCTGCTGATCTTGCCTGGTTCCAGAAGCTTCCCTTGCGTGTCCAGCACCTTGGGCCCTTCTGAATGTGGTGCGGGCAGCCTAAATGCCAGGCCTTGGTCTCATGAGTTGACCTGTAAGTTGGGCGGACGTTTGGAGCTCGTTTGCTAGGCTTTGCGCACAGATACCCGCCAACACGCTTGGTCTGCGGGCCTCAACCTCTGGCTCACCTGCTGGTCTGCCTGATGTGCCTGGCGTGCCCGCCCAGGGCGTGACACGAACACTAGGCTCCACACAATATCGCCCATCGATGGCCTTTCGATTCCTTCATCAAGCAAACAACTTATAGCCACTTCTGTGAAGTTTTTCAAACACTCAGGCGCAATCTTACCTCTCAAAAATGGATCAATGATTTTGTACAGAGTTCCATTTCGATGGCATTTTTGTGCCCATGCAGCTAAGCTTGCCTGTTTCATCTCGACCGTACGACTAATTGGTGGCCTAGCACATAATATTTCACAGAGGACCACACCGAATGAATATACATCAGATTTTTCTGTCAATTGTTGATGACGATAGTACTCTGGATCCTAGTATCCGAAGCTGCCTTTAACTACCGCGCTAACATGGGCTTTCGATATGTTCGTGGGGGCCCACTCTAGACAACCCAAAATCCGAAACCTTAGCAACCCACTTCTCATCCAACAAGATATTTCTTGTTTTCACGTCCCGATGAATGATTGTGTATTTTGCACCTGAATGAAGATAATGCAATCCACGTACGGCACCAATACAAATCTCTAGCCGTTGTTTCCATGGACGAGGAGGATTTTCAGTGTTGTATAGCTGATCACGCAGTGTTCCATGGGCCATATAATTGTACACAAGAATCATCTCACCGCCATCGTTGCAATAGCCAATCAATGAGACCAAATGGAGGTGGCGTAGCTGGGAGAGCATCTCGATCTCGGTCTTGAATTCATGAGCCCCTTGTTGAGACTCAGGATTCAACCGTTTGATTGCAACTTGGGTAGCCCCGCCATCAATGAATCCTTTGTACACGTTACCAAAACCCCCAACACCAGTAATGAAAACATTGTCGAAGTTGGTGGTTGCTCCTTTGATCTCGGCCAGTGAAAAGTAGCGACAAAGATCGGAGGGCAAAGATGAGCCACGAGACTTGGTTGACTTGATGGATTTTGTTGTAGAGGAAAATTGGCTCCACCATGAAACTCCCTCACTGGAACCTGAATCTTTGACTCTTATCTTTCGCCAGAAAATGAAGAAACAAAGAGGAGAGAGAACAACAAAGCCCGCTATTACACCTACCACAATTCCTAATGTTGTATTGTTGGTGTTCTTGGGCTTCGTTGAGCTTGGCAGTGAATTTCTTAGTGGATTTATGAGGACTGGATCAGGATTAGTTTCGGCAAGATCCAAACTATTGCTTAATTTGAAGATTTGTAGCCCATTCAAGATTGCATCAGAATAAAGAGTCCTCCATTTCGGCAAACGATGCAAAGCAATCGAGAGACTTTGTTGCTTTAGATTTCCTTTTGTTCCTACTGCCACTACATAATCCATATATACTGGAACCCCATTTCCACCACTCCAGACAATAACATCAGCTTGAGTTTCTGCAGTTAAATTGGCCAAGAAGATCTCAAAGACTCTATCACCTTCTTTTGTTATCTCTCTCTGAAACTCACAAAAATGTAACCTTACAAAGTATTTGAACCCAGAATCAACAAGAAACTCCCTTGTCAGATTGTAGTTCTCATTCTCCGTCTTATTCGTTGCCATGGTCCTGGCCAAGGATTCGAATAGTGGTTTAATAGCAGAATAGCGGCCGCAAAATTACGGTAGCATCACCACCCACCACTGCTATTGGATGAAATGCGGTTGAGAAATTCATTTATAACAAAAACGGAGTGTAACAACCGTAAAATAATGGTGTAACGGAGAATAGCAACAATAACGGACCGTTATTGCTACTATATCGTTTTCCTACTCATGGATCTAATAGTTCGAGAAAAAAATAAAATTTCAAGTTTTCAACTCTACAAAATAAAGTGATAAGCCTGCAAAAGTAAAAGTAAAAACAAAAGCAAAAGCAAAAGCAAAAAATAAAACTCAAAACTTAGATCTTTAGCATCAAAATTGATCTAAAAATGAGTTAGAAAATAGATAAATTATTTCAAGTTTCAACCATTCAATTGGCACTTCGACACCTAAATTCAAATCAGCCTCAAGTTTTCAATCAACATTTAAGATCAAATAAGATAAGAAAAGAAAGTTAAATTATCTTTTTTTTTTGTAAAATTTTTGTAAAATGATGTCTGTTGTGAGAGTTTGAAAGAGACGAATAAGGCCGTAGGTATTAAGTAAGTAATAGTGATGAAGGAATGCGAGAGAAAATGAGAGATGAAAAAAAAAAAGGAGAGAAGAAGAAAATTTTGGAAAGCCAAGCTCTAAAAGCACGAAAAAGATGAATAGAAGAAAGTAAGCTGCGTTTCTAGATGGTTCTGTTAGAATTAAACAAATTGAGGAACATTAGGGCACATGAGGAGGGATTGGGTGTGGTGGGGTATTGGGGGGGTGGGGCATTGGGGAGGGGTGGGGGTTGAATTTTTTATTTAATTTTGTAATTAATTTTTAAAATTTTTTTAGATAAAATTTAATTAAAGGTTTTGAAAATTTATAATTAAAAAAAAAGAGATTAATAATTTAATATAATATATATAGAGATTTTAGATGAAAAATTTTGATTAATTTTTTTGTATAAGTTAGATGAAAAATAATTAAAATTAAATATTATATTTTGATTGTGTTATATATTAATTTATAATTTTGTATATGAATTTTAATATTTTTTTATTGTTTTGATATTTATATTATTGTCAATTCTTTCAATATTAGATTAATTCTTGTTATTTTTGTGTAATTATTGAAGATTGTATTTATTATATAGTTATTGAAAGTTATTTGTGATAAAAAAAATTTATATCAATTAATGTATAAAAGAGATTAAATTATTTAATAAATTTAGCATTTTATGATCTATTACTCTTACTAAGATTAAAAACTAAAAAATAAAAAATATAGGTTTAAAAATTTTATTAAAATATAAGTCTGAAAATTTTTATTTTTTAAATTTTTTTAGATAAAATCTAATTAGAGGGATTAAAGATTTATAATTAAAAATATTAAGGGATTAATAATTTAATATGATATATATAGAGATTTTAGATGAAAATTTTTGATAAATTTTTTTGTATAAGTTAGACGATAATTAATTAAAATTAAATATTATATTTTAATTGTGTTATATATTAATTTATAATTTCCTATATGAAATTTAATAATTTTTTTTGTTTTGATATTTATATTGTTGTCGATTCTTCTGATATTAGATTAATTCTTGTTATTTTTGTGTAATTATTGAAGATTGTATTTATTATATAATTATTGAAAGTTATTTGTGATAAAAAATTTATATCAATTAGTGTATAAAAAAGATTAAGTTATTTAATAATATTCTTAAGATTGAAAACTAAAAATTAAAAAATTTAGCGTAAAATCAATTTTTAATGATGTAATAAGTAATATTAATATCTCTAAATATAAGTTTATTTTGTTTTTCTACAAAATAGTAAGTATGCCACCACGTGAAGAGTTTTTGAGTAAAGGAGTAGAGGGCGTGTCAAGTGATGATATAGTTTGGCATTTTGGAACACTTGTTCCAAATACAAAAGGAAATATTTCATGTAAACTTTGTGGTAAAGTTGTAAAATGACGAATAATATGTTTCAAAGAACACATTGCTCATAAAATTGGCAATGTTGTACCATACCCAACGTTACTTGTATGTTATATTTTTATAATTCCTTTGAAAATATTATTGTTAATTTCTTAATAAAAATTATAAAATTACATAAGCATATGCAACTAATTTTCTCCCCTTTTTTAAATTATATTATTAATAGGTATAGTAAGAGAAAGTATGATGAAACTCCTTCAAGAAAGCAAATAAAAAAAAAGTTGACAACAAAAGGAGAAAAAATAAATTTTTATCATAGTTAAGAGGGGAAGATGATTATAAAAGATTATTGATGAAGACGTGCGAGATAGTATCTAATCACAACACTTTTACTAAACAAGCCGTGCGAGATAGTATCTAATCCCAACATGAGTAGCACATAAGACAAGAATTCAGACAAAGAACTAGTGGTTGGAGTAACATATATGAAGATGGATGAAGCTCTCATGGCCCAGTTGCTGAATATTTTGAAGAAATAACAAGGAAATCAACCCCAAATGAGTTTGAATTTTCATTAAGGGCAGTTATACCTGAATTGGTTAGAAGTAAGAGTTCAAGGCAACCAAAAGTAAGTGATTCATTTTTAAAGTCATTAAGAAGAAATATGGGTGAATCAGTATCAAAATTTTTTATATATGATCAACTTCCTTTTCAATTAGCAAATTTTTCATGATTGCATAATTTGATTTCTGTGGTAGCAGAAGTTAGCCAACATGTAAAACTTTCAACACTTTATAAGGTCTCAGATGTGTATTTAGAGTCTGAATATCAACAAGTTCATAAATGGGTTAATGGATTAAAAACTTATTGGAATGAATTGGGTGTCACTTTGATGTGTAATGGTTGGACCAATAGTTTAAATCAAATGCATATCATTAATTTTCTTGTTTAATGTAGTAAATAGACTATTTTTTGGAAATCTGTAGATGTTTTAAGTATTCGTAGTAGAGATGTAAACTTTTACTATAGATTATTAGATGAAGTTGTGGAAGAAATTGGAGAAAATACATTGTTCAAATAGCATTGATAATGAGACAACACTTAAGGCCGCAAGAAAAAGACTAATGGAGAAGAGAAAACATTTGTATTGGACAACATGTTCAGCTCATTGTTTGGACTTGTGCCTTGAAGATATTAGAAAGAAAAAAAAAATGTGGCAAAGGTTTTGGATGATGCAAAAAAAGTGAATTATTTTATATACAATCACATTTGGACTATTAATTTGATGAAGAAATATACACAAGGGAAGCAAATAGTTCGTTCTGCTCTTATCCGATTTGCCACTCATTTTATACAATTAGAAAAAATAATGAGGCAAAAGCAAGGTTTGAGAGAGATGTTCAATTCAAAGGTTAGTACTTGGTAATTAATACAACTATTTAAATCTAGCATCTTTTTATGATATCATTGTTTAAAATATTAATTTAAAATATATTACTCCAAACATTTATTGATGAAATATAGGAATTTAAAGATTCAAAATGGGAAAAACAAAAATCAAGACCTGCTTATGAAGCCAAAAAAATCATTTTGAAAAAAAGTAGGTGATATAATAAAAGTTTATGAGCCTTTGGTAAAAGTGTTGCACTTTGTGGATAGTGATGAAAAACCAACAATGGGCTTTATTTACGAGGTTGTGGATAAAGCTAAATAAGCAATTCAGTAAAATTGTCATTATTCTATTGAATATAAAAAGATTATTGACAATAGATGGAGTTTCATGCACTCTGACTTGCATTTAGCTAGTAAGTAAACCTATAATATAGATGGTATTTAAAAAATATATTTATTTTTTATACTTAAATTGCTTATATATTTATTTTTTATTACTTTAATATAATATTATTATGAATTATGTTTAGGTTACTATCTAAATCCACAATTTCAATTTGAAGTGGAACATTCTGCAAATGTATTTAAAGAAACATTAGAAGGTACAAAAATAGTTATTGAAAGATTAAAACCTTTGATAGAAACTCAAATCAGAATGATTAATCAGGTTAGTATTAATATTATTTTATAACTTTAACATTTATTTTATGTATTAAAAATTGAATTATTTTTTATTTATTCATTTATTTTTGTATTTTCAATTGATGTAGTTATTATTATTTTGAGACAAGCATGAAACATTTAGTACTCCACAGGCACAAAGTGCTTGGAAACAAATGAATCCAGGTAAATAGTAAATTAAATAATTATAATTTATTTTTATTATTTAATTGTATAGCATATTCAAATTTAATTTAAATAATTTTATACAGCTGAGTGGTGGATGATATATGGCACTTGTGTTCCTGAATTACAAAAGCTAGCAATCAAAGTGCTTAGTCAAACAACATCTACATCAAATTGTGAAAGTAATTGGAGCACATTTAGCTATATTCACACCAAAGCAAGAAACAGATTGAAGTTTGAAAGATTTCATAAACTTGTATATATGCCTATTATAACATGAGATTGAAGATAAGACATCAGAAAAGAATGAGCATTGATGAGATAAATAATAATTTTAATCCTATTAGCCTTGACCATATTTTTGAAGATGATGATCCACTAATAGAATGGCTACAAGAGAAAGAAAATCCTTTGTTAGATGGTTAAAACTCTGATTGGTTGCCCGCAGATAATTCTGATAATGAAATGATGTTGAACAATTACGCCAATCTTAAGTTAGGAATGTGTCTCATTCAAGTTCAAGTTCAACACTAAGTTAGAATAATGATGGTGGTCGTTTAAGTCCAGATGATAATGATGATGATGGTGATGGTGATGGTGTAATTTTTGGTGATAATATGGATGCAGATCGACCTTACAACCCACTTGGGGGAGAATTTGGGCTTGCTGCTACTGGTGGACTTTTCATTAATATGGCAAAATATGGAGTAAATCCATTTGCTAAATCTAATAAGGGTCAAAGTGCATATACAGGTCGATTAAAAGGAAAAGCCAAGAAGTACCACTATGATATTTTTAGAGGTTTTTCATCTTCAAGTGGAAGATCAAATTCTAGTAACTTTGAGTATAATGAATCATCTACTAGTACTTAAGGACATGACTATCTATCAGAACAATTTAATTTTTGACCTCTTTATGGTAGTCCACCTTCATATGTATCCTTCACCTCTTCAAATGTACCCTACAACTTAAATGTATCATTTACCACAAATGTATCATCATCAAATATATCCTCTACTTTAAATGTATTAAGAACAAAGGCTTCAGGAATAGAGATGGAGTCAACTCGGCTCTCAAAGAGAAGATAGAAAATTTGATCCTCCTCGTCATTCTACCATGTGGTAAATTTTGAAATATATATCAATAATTGTAGTTGATAGAATTTGAAATTATTGTATTTTTAAGTTTGTAATTTTATTAAATATAGATGCTTAGTATTTAACATATTATATTTTGTTAATATTTGATTTATCTAAGAATTAATATTGAATATGAACTTGGCCAAGAAAAATTTTGTGGATAAATAAAAAATGAATGCTTTTTATAATCTAAATAAAATTGTGAATAATTTTTTTAGAAAATAAAAAACATAGTGTCATAAACTATTTTTAAAATCATTAAATAAGAGTTTTTATAATTATAGTTATAATTATTACATTTTATAATAAATTGTGCAAAAAATAAATTTCATAACCTTGATGACCGCAGTGATTTCAATGATTTTAGTTATATCTGAAAACGTGATAAACGCGACGCAACCAAAAATGTGACAATAACCGCTATTTAAATCTCTGCCGTTGATGAAAGTATAAGAATAAGAGATATAAGGATTTGGAGTGAAGGTTAAGTTTAGCCTTTGGCCGTTATCAATGTTTACACAAAATTCTTTGATGAGAGTAATTTCGCATCCAGCATGAAGTAAAGCACTAAAATTCCAGATAAGGGTAAAGGGACCTGCTCTAATAGAGAAGAAAGCTTTATTAAAAGGGTCGTCAAAGCCTAGATATGAAGTTGGATAGAAGTACAAGTGAATAAACTTTTGGCCAGTAGTGAGGGGAATTGAATAAGTGAATTTTGAGTAAGAAAGACGAGCTGTGTAGTACGAAACCCTATCATTTAAGGAGGGCAGCGATTGAGTTGCTATTAAAGACACTGATGATTTATTATTATTGTTTTGTTGCTCTATGAGGGTGAATTTTCCATTGCCATCTCTGATCCAAAGACGATTATCGAGAGATTGGTTATCTGTGGAAGAAACACAGTCAATAGTGCTGTTTTCTATGGGGTTGTAAGGGGTTACCAGGGAGTCTCTTGTAACAAGGACAGCAAGGTACTGAATTATGAAAAAGAGAAATGGAAGAAAGAGAAATAATCGGTTTTGAAGGCAAAAGGTACTTCGTTTGCTTGTATTCTCCATTGCAGGGGAAAAAAACAGACAAATAGAAAGATAGATATGAGGACAGGGATCAAAGATCAAGAAAGCTTGAAAGTTAACTCCTGGACGGTGAAGCCAAGAGTCAATACTATATTTCAATGAAATTTTGAAACAACATTCTCTTTCCCTTCTTCTTCGTCTCTTTTTTTTTGGGTTAATTTACTACAATTTCACATTTATTTTTTATATATGTCATAATGTGTAGATCTATGGACCTATCATTATATATGGATTAGAAGAGTCGCAACCAATCTTTTTTGTTTAGGTATGATTGGTCACTTGATTGCATCTATCCTATTTTAAGAGAAATCCTAATATTGACTTAAGTATCTTTAAATAGTATATTTTGATCTATGAAATCAGATTTTAGGTTCAAAAGTATGGTTACGCTTGTAAAATATTATAGCACCCTCACAATGCCTATTCAAAGGATGGTACCAGTTTGATCTCAAATTATCCAAGCCTTAATAATGTTTATACTTTTACCAAAATATTAAATATTAAAAATTAGTCTTAAAATTGTCTCAATAGTTTGGTAACAATTTAAAATAATTTTCTCACCTCAAGAGTATTTATGGAATTAGTGTCTCACCTAGAAGAAGCTTCGTCATTGGATTTATTAAGGTTTTTTATTCAAAAATATTAGTAAAGTTATTAAATAGTTTAGTAAGACTTACTTTGAAGCATATATCTCAATAGTTTGGTGAGATTTTATTACAAAAATATTTTAAAAATTTTGTGAATTTCATTAAGTCTCCTAATAGTTTGGTAAGGCTTAATTTAAAAACCAATTCTCCAATAGTTTGGAGGATAAAAAAAATATCTTTTATTATTTTTTATTATTATTTTTTGAAACAAAAAGATAATTTATGAAATTTCTCAATACTTTAGTGGATTTCATTTAAAAAATTAAATAAATGAATATTCTCCAATAGTTTAGCAGAATTTATGAATTTATTTTGTAAGAAATTTTATTTGAAAAAAGATTTTTTATTGAAAGGATTTTTTTTAAAAGATTTTTTTTTTGAAAACTTATTTGAAAAAATTTTTTTTGTTTAAGTTTTTTCTTTTATTTTTTTGTTCTTTTGTTTTTTCTTTTATTTTTTAGAAAGAAAAGATTTTTTTTATATAAAAATACAGTAGAATAATAATAATAATAACTAAAAGTAAAATACAAACTTTAAAACGTAAAAATAAATGAAAATCAAAAAGTAAAATAAAAATGAAAAAAGGTGTAATGCCCCCAATTCTACATCGGAAGAATGGAGCTCACACCCAACTTATGAGGTATTGTCTATTTTGACTCGAAGGTCTCACTATTGTGTCCCATAAAAGGCATCTCACAAGTTTAGGTTTAGATCTCTACATATATATAATTTCTTATCCACACATTCTTTCGATGTGGGATTAAGGTCGTTACAATCTCTCTACTTTTGAAGCTTGACATTCTTGTCAAGCTGAGTCCATTTATAAGACCAAGATCACACCAGACCACTACGTAGCACTTAGTAACTTCCACAGCTCCACCGTGTAGCACCTAGTGACTCTTACAACCACCGACTAGTGACTTCTTTGATACTATTTGTGGAGACCTGCACTCAACTTATGAGGTATTGTCCGCTTTGACTCGAAGGTCTCATGGTTTTATTTTACAAAAGGCATATCACAAATTTGGGTTTAGATCTCTACACATATATCATTTCTTATCCACACATTTTTTCGATGTAGGATTAGGGGTGTTACAAAATGAAACCTTATGATTAGGTTAGGTTTGCACGCAAGTCAACGGGTTAGAGTGTGGATCCTAGGCTGTTACCACGTTACCATTTTGGGTTGCTATATAAGCCACGCTCAGCGTTTTTGCTTCAAAAATCCCCAAACCACTATTTCTAGCTTCCCAAAAGCTCTGACCTCTTTCTAAAAATTCTTCAAAAATTTAATCGAAAACTATGTTTTTTGCCAGTTTCTAAAAAATTGGTCGAAATATGACTGGAAAATTCAAATCCCTATTGGGAAATTCATCAAAAACTTTAAAAATTCTTCCTAAAAACCCATAAAACCCAAAAAAACACCAAAATTTTCAAAAAACCTAAATTCCTACCCAAAAATCCTAGAATCCTAATTCTCGCATTCTAAAATAAAATCCAAAACCCAAATCTTTTTCATAAATTTAAAGCCAAACCTAGAATTCCCAGAATCAAAATCTCAAAAACCTGACTCCCGAAAAGCATTTTTAGAAATTTTAAATACCATTAATAGTTTTCATTCAAAATCAAAACATGTCCTCTATTTTGATTCCTCATTCAATTTATGGGCAGTCTTTAGCAGGATTTTAGAAAATGGACAAAACCAATCCAAGGCTTGAATCATGGGATTGGATTTTACCTAGACCTCTAATTAAGTCTAGGTTCCTTACTAATTTCCCATATTGATTAAAAATCTCTTGATTTGGGTTCTAATTTACCTTTGACCAAATTCAATTCCAAATTTTCATTTCTTTGGTTGTCAATTAGGAAAGGAAATAAATAAAAATAAATAAATAATAATAATACTAATAAATTATAGTAATAATATATATACAACATAATACTATACTATAGTAGTACATTATACAATAATAATAATAATAATAATATAAAACCATAGTAATAACAAAAAATAGTACTACTAATAGTAATGAATAACAATAGAAATGACGAAACTTGACCTCAGATACAGATGGGTGCTGCAGCTTTAATCTTTGCATATTCCTGTTAGACAGAGATAATGCAAAGACCTAAACACCTATTCTGTTCCAAAAGTCAAAGCAGTAAATGGAAATGACTGGGACTGAACTACAAGCCAGAAAAATAATCAAAATAAAAAAGTCAAAGAGATAATCTAGACTAAGCTGAGATCGAGAAGTTAGGAAGATGATCGCGACTAAGCTGAGATCGAATGACCAGGATAAAACCAAGAGTCTAAAGATAAAACGATTAAGACTAAGTCGAGGTAGAAGATGAATGGTCGGGACAATGTCGCAAGTTTAAAAATGGTCACAAATGAATGACCAAGATGATGTCGTCAGTTAAAAAAATGATTTGGCTTGGGCTGAAATCAGATGACTAGGACAATGTTGTGAGCCTAAAAGCGATCAGGATTGAGTCGAGGTCGAAGATGAATGATTGAGATGATACCATAAGTAACGAAATGATCTAGCCTGAGCTAAGATTGGATGACTGAGATGATGCCACGAGTTTAAAAGAGACCAAGATCGAGTCGAGGTTAAAGATGAATAACCATGATGATGCCACTAGTCAAGCAAATGATTTGGCTTAAGCTGAGATCAGATGATTGGGATGATGCCATAGGTTAGAAAAATAAAGTTTAAAATTTCACTCTAAATCCAAATATTCACAATTTGACCATTCAAAAATTTGTGAGGTTCCATAATAGAAGTTGAAAGATCCCAAGTTTAACTGACCAAGATGATGTCGTCAGTTAAAAAAATGATTTGGCTTGAGCTGAGATCAGATGACTAAGACAATGTTATGAGCCTAAAAGTGATCAGGATTGAGTCGTGGTCGAAGATGAATGATCGGGATGATACCACAAGTAACGAAAATGATCTAGCCTGAGCCAAGATTGGATGACTGAGATGATGCCACGAGTTTAAAAGAGACCAAGATTGAGTCGAGGTTAAAGATGAATAACCATGATGATGCCACTAGTCAAGTAAATGATTTGGCTTAAGCTAGGATTAGATGATTGGGATGATGCCATAGGTTAGAAAAATATAGTTCAAATTTTCACTATAAATCCAAAGATTCACAATTTGACCATTCAAAAATTTGTGATGTTCCATAATAGAAGTTGAAAGATCCCAAGTTTCACAAAATTGCAAAGATTCAAGATTTGAAAAGGTTTTCAAATTTGCAAGAATGAAAGATTCACAAGATTTCAAGTTTCATAGAGGTTTTTTATTAGTAAAGATCTCAGGTTTGCAAAGATTTACAAATTCGCAAGAAAGAAAAATTCACAAGACTCTAAGTTTTGCAAAGGTGTCAGATTCGTAAAGATTTTAGATTATCAAAGACTTTTAGATTCGTAAGAAAGAAAAATTCACAAGACTCCAAGTTTCGCAAAGGTTCTAGATTCATAAAGATTTCAGGTTCACAAGGACTTTTAAATTCACAAAAAAGAAAATTTTGCAAGATTTCAAATTTCGCAAAAGTTCTATATTCATAAAGATTTTAGATTTGCAAAGACTTTTAGATTCATAAAAAAGAAAGATTCACAAGACTCCAAGTTTCGCAAGAGTTAAAAAAATGATCTGGATTGAGCAGAGATTGAAATGAGTGATCAAGATTGAATCGCAGGTTAAAAAAATAATCTGAACTGAGTTAAGATCAAATGAGTGATATGTGATAATGCAACACTGCAAATTCATGTCCTAACTAGGATATAAATGTAAACATAATGTATATAATGCTGATGTCATGAAATTTTAATTATGGTGACAAAGTTCTTAAGACTCCACCAGTTCTTCTTAGCTTCTTAGTATCAATAACCTTAGAACAAATTTCGTCAGTTGATCTATATCATTCTTTTCATCTGGTCATGATCACATGTTCTGCCAACCAATCTATCACTGAATTTGTTACTGAATCACCTTGTTTACTCCCTTGTAAATCATTTTCTCATGTTTCTTTTATTCATCTCAACTCAAGTTTCTTTCAAAAGAATGAAAAATTTTTTAAGAAAAATGTCATTCATTTATTTGCCGTCATTCAAATTAGTGACAGACATGATACATTTCCTTGGTTTGTTCAACAGTGTTCATTTGGTGAAGGATAGAAAAATGGGTTTTTATTATTAAGAGAACAAAAGTTAGTGTAAAAAATAACTTAATGGTGAACAAAGGCAAAATGCTATGATTTTTAAATAGGATATTAATATCCAAAATAACGACTATTCAGACAATTTTGAACTCAAATTCAAAATTCTCTTTCAAAAACATGATTCCATCGATTTCATCCTCATTCCTAGGACTCTCATATAGAATCGTGCTTCCAAGTTTTCATCTTTACTTAAACCACCCTTTTGGGTTTTCAATCTAAGTCTCCCTTTTTTCTCTTTTTTCTTTTCTTTTTTCACTTTGGTTTTTTCTTCTCTTATTTTATCTTTCTTTTTTTTTGTTTTTTCTTTTTTTTCTTTTGTTTTTGCCTTTTTTTTTTTGCCTCACTTTTTTTAAATCCTTTTTCCTTTTTTATTTCTCTTTTCGCTTTATTATCATGGCATTTTGATCAAGTCCTCAAATAATCCGATGCAAAGTTTGCATTAAATTCAAATCACGTGATCTTTAATCTGAGTATTCAATCAATCAAAATGGACTTTTAATAGATGTAGCATAGGCTAAGGGTAAAGGTTGCCAAAGCAATGGAATAAACAGGCCCAAATAAATATTTCGGGTAATCAATACCAGGGATCATTTCTTCATATGGAGCACATGGCATTTTGTCCCATCAATTTCTACTTCATTGTTTTTTTTTTTTTAGTGGAGCACATTGGTATTTTACCTTATCAATTTCTCCATTTTCCTTTTCCTTTTCCTTTTTTTCTTTTCTTTTTCATTTGTAAAGAAAACTTGATTATAAAATGGCTTTGCCCCCCAATGTAGGGGTTCCTAAAAAGAAATTTTTAATAGGTTCAAATAAGATAGCAAGAGATTTTCTTTTGAAAGGATAGAAGAAAGATGGTCATTTCTCATTTCGAACACAAATACTCTCAATGAAGAACATTCATTGACTAAGAGCAAACTTGAAAATGAACAATCGCAAAGATTATATGTTATATCACTTTCACCTTTTTAATAAGCCAAACTTTCACTAGAGTTGTCTTTTTGACCCAACAATCCTAACAATCTTAAATTTATCAATCAAACCATTATGAACGGTATCAAATCCTGAATTATCATCATAATTGTCTAAACATTCCTATCATAATGTCTAGATCCGAGGATCCATCACTAGACATTGACTTGAATGAGTCACTACCAATCTTTTTTATTTAGGTGCGATTGGTCACCTAAGGAATCTATCATTTCAAGGAACACCTAAGTTTAAAGGTCCCTAAAAGAATAGGTTCAGGTCTACTAACCAGAACAGGGTTCAAGCGTTCGGTTACATGTGAGGAAGGTTACAGCACCCTTACAACGCCCATTGAAAGATGGTACCAGCTTAATTTTATGCTATCCAATAAGCCTTAAAATTTTTACCAAGTAATTAATTATTGAAAATTATTCTCAATTGACTCTAATACTTTTAGCAAAAAATTAAAAAATTTCCTCACCTCGAGAGTATGCAAGAAAACTATTGTTTCACTTACAGAGGCTCCATTGTCGGATTATTTAACATTAAAGAAAATTCAAGAAAATAAAAAGAAAGGAAAAAAATTACTTTTGTACAAGAAAAATTGATACTTTCAATTTTTCCTCAAAAAATTTTTTAGAAACTTTAATTTTGAGGAAAATTGATACTTTCAACTTTTTCTCAAAAATCCACTTTTGAAAACTTATTTTTAAGAAAAATTGATACTTTCAACTTTTCTCCAAAAAAATTTTTTTTAAGAAAGCTTATTTTAAAGGAAAATTGATACTTTCATCTTTTCCTCAAAAATATTTTTTTAGAAAACTTATTTTCAAAGAAAATTAATACTTTCAACTTTTCCTCAAAAATATTTTTTTTGAATTTTATTTAAAGAAAATAAAATAAAATAAAAATAAAAATAAAGAAAAATAAAATAAAAATAAAAATAAAAATAAAATGTATTAAACAATTCTAATCTAATCAATAAAGAATTATAATAATTATAATAATAATAAATAAAAAATAAATAAAAAACCTAAGAACGACTCGGCTTAACGGCTCGGCTCGACGCGGCTTGAAGAAGAAAAGACGACTCGAAGGTGCGACTCGGCTCGAATCGACTCAACTTCGAAAACGGCTCGCACTCGAGTTGAACGCGGGTCGAAAGTAAGTTGAAGCTCAGGTCGGGTTGCCTGATTTCAAAACGCGTGGATCCTCTAGGCGCCGTAACGCCAAATGATGTGGTTTTCACTAGGTATAAAAAGCTAATTCCTCTATTTTTCAGCAGACTAAGCCTTCCCTCTCTCTCTCTTTCCCTTTCTTTCCTCTCCCTTCGCTCTAAACAGACGAAGAACTTCGATTGACTTCTCATCGAATTCTGGAAATTTTTATCGAAATCTGGGATTTTTACCAGAAGTTCATCGAAAAGCTGATCGATTTCTGGAAATAGTCATCGAAAATTGGGAAACTGGCCGAAAAATTCAAACTTGGCCAGAAAAGTCACTGAAAAATTTAAACTTCGCCAAAAAATTCAATCGAAATCTAAAAATTTTCCAAAAATTTTCAAAAAAAAAAAATTCACCAAAAATTCTAAAAAATTCCCATCGATTCTTAGAGCTATTCTAACATACAAAAACTCTTTTTTAGCTTCTGTTTCTTCTCTGTTCACTCTCTCTCAGCCAGTGTTTGCCTTTTTGTGTCTGTTGGTCCTTTGATTCGTAGATATATTTATAAGGATTGATCAGAAGAGTTTCTGATCAATCTCAACTCCTCCTTGGATTGGGATTCAATCATTAAATCCAATATGAACTTTGATTGAATCCCAAATTCACGGTAGGATTCCCCAAATTTCATTCCAATCTCAACCGAATAAAAAGAAAAAGAAAATCAAATCAAATAAAAATGTTAATAGATAATTAAAGAAAAATAATTAGATAAATAAAAATATTAAAGATAAATAAAAATAATAATAGATAAATTATAATATATAAATAAATAAATAATAATAAATACATATATATTATAATATATAAATAGATAAACATATATAAATATTAATAATATATAAATAGATAAATATATATAAATATTAACAGATAAAAAAACATAAATATATATTAATAAATAGTAACAATAAATAAATAAATAATAAACACATAAGATACAAAAAAATAAAAAATAAAAATAAAAAATAAAAAATAAAATAAAGATATAAAATAAAAAATAAAAAATAAAATGGGCTTACCCATTTGGACCAGACCCAATTGATCCGAGCCTAGACCAAATTGAGTATCTACAGTTGCCCCTCTTTGTACATTTTCTGTGAAACAGAAATTGCGTAAAAACATAGACACCCATTCAAGACTTCACTCGACCTCTTTTTTTCATTTTTTGTGTTACAAATTTGATCAAAACTCCTCTAAGCAGAGGCTCAATGACTTTGAAAAACATAAACAAAGTTCCTCTAATCAGAGGTTTAACGACTTTGAAAATAAATAAAGCTTCTCTAATCAGAGGATCAATGACTTTTGAAAATAAATAAACAAAGCTCCCTTAATCAGAGGCTCAACGACTTTGAAATAAATAGCTCCTCTAATCAGAGACTCAATGACTTTTGAAAATAAAAGGCTCTCTAATCAGAGGCTCAACGACTTTTGGAAAGTAAATTGCTCCTTTGAACAGAGGCATCAACACTTTGAAAAATAAAATTGCTCCCTTGATAATCCAAGTCCAAACGGAAGTTAAAAATTGTGTTTGAAGGAATTTCAGGATATTATGGCCACAGGTCTTACAAATCAATCCTGATACCCGAAAACATCCTATTTCAAGGACTTTAAAAACTTACCTGACAAGTTTTTCTCAATTTGAAAATGTCTTCACCATCTATCTCTCCTATGTGGGATGTTGGAATACCCCTGCTTCTTGAATTTATGCTCTATATTTTCTTGAATGTAGTATATGCTATGTAATGCATATGAAATTCAATGCATGCTATGTAAATGTTGGCTAATTAATTCCTATTCAATTATGGTACTCAAGTTTCTCAAGCTATTTTCTTGGGCATCAAACCTTTTGATTCTTTAAAAACCAGATTACACTGCTCTTCTAAGATTGAGCCAGTGTAGTTTTCAATCATCTCTTCCACTCACATTCTTCTTGTAAAAAATCTATTTTCAAATTCAATGCCCTTATCAGGAACTGAACATCTCGATTATACTTTTATCACTCTTGACTTTTTCAATGTAATGTAAAAGTCTTTCATGCCATTATTCATTTATTAATCATTATTTCAAACTCAACAAGTAAAAATGCATTTGCATATTTCTTCGATTGTAGAGTATCAAGAAGAAAAGAATAAGAATGGTTGAGAAACTGTCAACAGAAGAGGCACACAAAGAGTGAAATAAAATGTCTTTTATTAACAAAATGTTGGCAAACTTTAGCCAAGAAAGAAATACAAGGATAAGTATGGGGAGTTTCATGCCCAAAAATGAACAATCGGATAATCATGATAACACATTTTAAGATTTTTTTTTAAAACCCAACTATCTGATGTATTTAACAACTCAGAGCTCCTCCAAATTTGCTAGTCTCCATGTCAACGAATTTTTAAATTTGATGCTATATTCTCTTTATCTAAGCTGCCTTTTCAGGTTTTCAACTTAGATAAACCCCTTATGACTCAAACCGCCCTTTTAGAATTTTCGCCTTGAGTCTTCTTTTTTTATTTTTTTATTTTTTTATTTTTTTAAAGCATAATACTTCTTCACAGCATCAGAATTTATAGGATGGGGTAAATTATTTCCATCCATCTCAGTTAGTATCAGTGTTTCACCTGAAAAAGCTTGTCTTACCAGATACGACCTTTCTTAATTCAGAGTCCATTTTCCCCTATTATCACGCTGGATTAGAAGGATTCTCTTTAAGACCAACTCTCCTTCTCGAAAGCAACAGGATCAAATCTTTTTATCATGCGCCCTCATCATTATTCTTTGATATAGCTGACCATGGCACAATGCAGTCAATCTCTTTTCTTCTATGAAATTTAACTGTTCATAGCGTTCTTGAATCCATTCAGCTTCATCTAACTCAACTTCTTTTAGAACCCTTAAGGATGGGATTTCCACTTTCACTGGTGGTACAGCTTTCATTTCATAAACAAAAAAAAATGAGGTTGTCCCAGTAGAGGTGCGAACAGACGTTCGATATGCATGCAATGCAAATGGCAACTTCTCATGCCAATCTTATAAGTCTCAGTCATTTTCTCAATAATTCTTTTTATGTTCTTGTTGGCTGCCTCAACTGCCCTATTCATTTTCGGACGGTATGGTGTCGAGTTATGATGCTTGATCTTGTATTGAGCACATATTTCTTACATCATCTTACTATTTAGATTCTTGATATTATCTAAAATGATTCTCTTTGAAAGTCCATATCTACAGATAATCTCTCTTTTTATGAACTTACAAACCACAGATCATGTTACATTTGTATATGATGCTACCTCCACCCATTTTATGAAGAAATCTATCATCACAAAAAAAATCTATGCCCATTAGAAGCCTTTAGGGTGATAGGACCAATAACATCTATACCTCACATTGAGAATGGCTAAGGTGGTGCTATAGCATGTAAAACAGATGACGGAGCATGGATCTTATCAGCATATATTTGGCATTTATGGCATTTACGAGCATAGTCAATGCAATCACTCTCCATTGTCAATCAGTAGTATCCTACTTTTATAATCTGTCTTGTCATCATATGTCCACTTGTATGTACCTCACAAATTCCATCATGCACCTCTTCAATGATTTTTCTTGCTTCAGCCTTACTTATGCACCTTAGTAATACTTGATCCTGATTTTTTTTGTACAGAACATCCCCATCCAAGAAAAAGCTCATAGCTAATCTTCAGATGACCCTTTTATCATTTTTTGTTGCTTGAACTAGGTATTGCTGATCTTTAATATACTATAAGATATTATAATACCAGGGCTTCCTATATTCCTCTTCTTCTACATTAGAGCAATGAGCTGGCATATCCTTAACATCTAGCCTGATGGGTTGAATGTCAGTATTGTCATTAATTTGAATAATTACAGCTAGAGTAGCTAATGCATCGACAATCAGATTCTTTTCTCGAGGTAAATGATCAAACTGGATATCTTCAAATTATTTTATCAACTCTAGAATATACTTATGATATGAAACGAGTTTTGAATCCCTCGTCTCCCATTCCCTTTTCAACTAATATATAACTAGAGCTGAGTCCCCAAACACTTTTAATGCTTTCACTTTTTTATCTATAGTAGCTTGTAAGCCCATGACACATGCCTCATATTCAGTAATGTTATTTGTGCAATTAAAATTTAACCTTGCTGTTACAGGGTAGTATTGTTCTTCTGGAGAGATCAGAATTGCCCCAATTCCATATCCCAAGGCATTGGTAGCTCCATCAAAATACATTCTCCAACATTTTTCTCCATGCTCCCCTTTCTTCAGTTGGAAAATAGTCATTAGATCTTTATCAGAGAATTCCAACCTCATTGGTTCATATTCTTTAGTAGCGCGATTTGCAAAGAACTTCGCTATAGCACCCCCTTTTGTTACCTTTTGGCTCACATATATAATATCATATTCTGAGAGTATTACTTGTCATCAGCAATTCTTCCAAACAAAAAAAGCTTTTCAAAGATATATTTAATCGGATCCAGTTTTGCTATGAGACATGTGGTATGATAGAGCATATACTATTTGAGTCTTTTGGCAGTCCACTTTAATGCAAAAAACTTTTTTTTCTAATGAGGAATAATTGGATTCATATTCTGTGAACTTTTTACTCAGATAGTAAATAGCTCTATCCTTTCGGCTAGACTCGTCTTGTTGCTCCAGCACACATTCCATTGAATTAAGGGTTTTCTTGGAATAGGTGGCACCAACATTGGAGGATTTGACAAGTATTGCTTAATTTTATCAAAAGCCACTTCACATTCCTCATTCTATTTTTCAAGATTATTCTTACAGAAAAGCTTAATATGGGATCATATTTATAGGTAAGCTGAGAGATAAATCGAGAAATGTAGTTTAATCTTCCCAGAAAACCTCGAACTTTCTTGGTGTACTCGGAGGTGACAAATTTTGAATGGCCTGTATCTTGTCTGGATCGACTTCAATTCCTTTTTCACTAACCACAAAGCCTAGTAACTTCCCTGACTTTACCCTAAAGGTGCACTTAGCTGGGTTTAACTTGAGCTGAAACCTTCTCAATCTCTCAAATAACTTTTTAAGGCTGGCGACATGATATTCATTCTCGTAAGATTTTACAATCATATCGTCTACATACACCTCGATCTCTTTGTGCATCTTGTCATGGAAGAATATTACCATAACCCTTTGATATGTCACCCCAACAATTTTTAACCCAAAAGGTATAACTTTGTAACAAAAAGTTCCCCACATGGTCATGAAAGTGGTTTTTTCCATATCATCTACAGCCATTTTTATCTGATTATACCCTGAGAAATCATCCATAAAGGAGAAAATTGAATGCCTAGCCATGTTATCCACTAGTGTGTCGATATGAGGCAAAGGAAAGTTATCCTTTGGACTAGCTTTATACAAATCACGATAGTCTACACATATTTATACTTTTTCATCTTTCTTAGGAACGGGTAGTATATTGGCTACCCACTCTGGATACTTGGCCACTTGTAGAAAACCTACATCAAACTGTTTCTTCACCTCTTCTTTGATCTTTAGTAGTATTTCAAGTTTCATTTTTCTTAGTTTCTGCTAGACTGGCTTACATTCTAGCTTCAGGGGTAATTTGTGCTTTACTATCTCCGTGCTCAGCCCTGACATATCCTGGTAAGATCAAGCAAATACATCCATGAATTCCTGAAGTAAATATGCCAAATGTTGTCTATCTCTTAATGAAAGTGAAGTGCCAATTCTGACATCTTTCTTATTCTCTTCATCTCCCAGATTCACTAAGTCAACTATCTCCTGATGAGGCTCAATTGGCTTATTTTCTTGTTCAATCAATCTCATTAGATCCGGAGGCATAACATATTCCTCAAAATTCTCTTCATTATCAAGTTCATCATTATTAATTGAATTCTCAAATCTAACCTATTGATTGTTATCATGATTATCTTCATATTCATTTAAGGACCTGAATTAGATGAAATGGGATATGTTAGCAAGATGTGTTTGAAAAGATAGAAATAATGAAGACACAAGAAGAGATGAATGAAAATGCATCCCTTCTTAATTTTTATTAAAATAATAAAGATAAATGACCCAAATAAGAAAGATCACCCCAATGACTTGGGCAATAGCTATTGGGATGTTACAATTACATTGTATTAGTTTCAAAAGTCACAGGCACTTCAATGGTATTGCTCAGCTCATAATCTGGTGGACAATGGCAAACCCACCCTTATTGATTAAGCCCCACTTCATCTTCAATAGCATTAATGGTTAGCTGGGCAAAAGTCTTTTTCACATTTTTTCCTATATCTGGGTACATGAATCCTCTAGGTTTGAAAGTCTCGTACAGGTGTGGGATAACCATTAGTCTTGTTGTTTTTCCTGCTGGCCTTCTCTTGATCTCCCATTCTGTTACCTCATAGCCTAGGCCTAACCTTTCGTTATTGTTTATCACCATCGGGGGTTCTTTTATTCCCTGTAAGTTCTTGCCCAGCCCTAATCTTGGATCCCAACCCTTATTGATGACTTAGCTCATCATTATCTTTGAAAAATGTTGATTTTTAAGTCTTTTACCTACAGAATTAACTAGCTCAAAAGATCGGTAGGAGCATACTAATGCTTATTTGACAGCCTCTACATACGGAGCATTCAATGGTTGGGTTACTAGCATGTCTTCCTCTCTAACTACCACTACTAATTGACCTTCTACATTGAACTTAATCTTTTGGTGCAAGGTAGAGGGCACAGCACCTACCATGTGAATCCATGGCCTTTCCAGTAGATAGCTGTAGGAGGGAGAGATATCCATCACTTGAAACTTCATATTAAAAGTGCACAGCCCAATTTACAAAGGCATCTCGATATCTCTCAAGACTTCTCTTCTGGTCCCATCAAAAGCTCTCACGATCATCTGACTGTCTTTCATATAAGAGTAGTCAATAGGTAACCTTGTCAAAATTGACATAGGCATGACACTAATAGTAGAGCCATTATCAATAAAGACCTTGGCTATGGTATGGCTTTTATACTTGATCGTGATATGCAAAGCCTTGGCATTTTCTTCCTCCAAGGGAATCTCATCATCGCTAAATGAAATGTGATTCAGCATGACTAGATTTCCAGCCAAGTGGTTCACATATTCAACAGATACATTATGTGTCACGTATGCTCAATTCAACACTTTCAGCAGGGCATTTTGGTATGGCTCTGAATTTAATAGTAGTGATAATAATGAGATTTGTGCTAGCATTTTGTTCAACTGTTCAACAATCAAGTACTTGCTATATTTTACCAGCTTCAAGAATTCACAAACCTCTTTTTCTGACACCGACTTCTGGTGATCTTCCTTAGGTTCTACTTCGGGGTTATTTCATCTTTCTCTTTTCTTGGCTTTCTCTCTCTTAGCCTTTTCTAATATTTCTAGAGTATAGCACCTTCCACTTCGAGTAATACCTCCTACACCAGTTATATTGAAAGTGTCAACTTTAGAGACATCCATTTCTTACCCCTAAACTACTATATCGCAGCCATATTTCTAGGGTATAGCTTTATCATCCTTGTATGGGAAAAGAGTCAAAACTTTAAAAGTTACCGACCTGGGAATGAGTTTGTCTATGATTGACTTTGGCTTGTTCCCACAATGAATTGTCACTGGCTTTAGAAATAGTTTTACAGGCTTACCAGTCATGGACACCTCAATACTTTCTAAGTTTTCTCCTCTTTCATAGACCTCCATCTGATATGAATCCAAGAATTTTTGCACCTCTTGGCAAAATTGCTCACAAGTTTCAATAGAGTGACCCATTGTCCCACTATGATATTTACAACTAGTACCGACTATATATATCCATGATAGTTGTGTGGACCCACTGGTTGTATCATGTCAGCTTTTCATAAAACATCAAATAGTTGGCTGAGAGGTGTCTTAATATCTGTCATTTTTTTCTTCAAATGGCACTCCTATTCTTCATTTAAAGTATTCACATTATGATTAGGGAAGGGATTGCTACTAATATTTGGTGCAGTCACCCTTCCTGTATTAAAGCTAATCATTCCATCTTTGATCAATCGCTGTACTTTGTGTTTTAAGACAGTGCAATTCTCAATGAAGTGACCAGCAATCCCATAGTGATAGTCACAATAGGCTGTAAGATCGTACCACTTAGGGTAAGGTGGCTTGAAGGGTTCTAACTTACTAGGAGCAATCAAATGACTGTTGCAAAGCTCTTGATATAATTCTATATAAGTCATTGGGATTGGGTCAAATACAAGTTTTTCGTAAATAGTTCGTTGCTCTCGTAAACCACCAATTGGGTTAGCTGAACGAGTTTGAGGTCTTGGGATAGGCTGAGTGTTAGGGCTATATGTGGTATTCTGAGGCCTAAGATGAGTTTGATATGTCTGGGGATAAAGTGACTATACAAATGGTTGGTATGGGTAAGGGAAAATGTTATTTACAGTAGGGTAATATAGAAGGTATCCTTGTGGTGAGTAGGGTTGATAACCTCCAAATTGCTCTATCAAAGCTCACAACCTGAGCTTCAGTCTCTTTCTTCTTCGGGACTCTTTTGTTGGATGCTTCACCTCCTTTCAACTTGCCATTCTTGATGGCACTCTCAATAATTTCTCTCAAAATTACCATATCAGTAAAATTTTTGGTTGTATTCCTTATCATTTTTTTTATAATAGGGAGGTTTTAAAGTACTAACAAATAGCACTGTAGTCTTTTTCTCAGTCAGAAGAGGTTGTACCTGAAAAGCTACATCCCTCCATCTCTGGGCATATTTTTTAAAAGACTCGTTTGCTTTTTTTTTTTAGGTTCTATAAAGACAAACGATCAGGAGCCAAATCGATAATATGTCGATATTGACTAATGAAGTCATGAGCAATATTGCTCTAAAAGTGAATGCGGGTTCTATCTAGCTGAACATACCACCTGGCAGTAGAGCCTGTAAGGCTATCTTGAAAAATATACATCAAGAGTTTTTTATCATGAGCATGAGCTGCCATCTTTCTGCAATACATGGTGATGTGAGTTTTGGGGTATTTCGTACCATCATATTTTTTGAATTCTGATACTTTGAACTTTGGTGGAATGACTACATCCGGGACTAAGCATAGCCCAACAGCATTAACAGAACCATAAAATCCAATCCCTTCCACAGCCCGTAACCTTTGTTCTAGCATACTAATCTTTGTATCTTCTTAAGACTCTGTCACTTTTACTTTCTCTTTATTTTTCATGTCATCTAGATCAGAAATCGGTTCTACTACCTTTTCAATAAAGACAAGATTTACATAGCTATGGTAATGCCCTAGATTGAAGGCTGATAACATTCTAGGATATGTAGGATATGCAAAGTGTTGTGGTGGAACCTCTTGTGTAGACGAAGCTTGAGGTGGACCAAAACCTGAAGGATACAAAGGATCAGTCACTTCTTGTAATAGGGGAACTTGTTGGCTTGTGTTTTCTTCTACTCATTTTCCTTTGTTCAGCTTATTGAGAGCATCTAGAATCTTGCTCAACTCATTTCCAATTTTTTTCTGTACTTTTTCTAGCTTTTCATATCTGTAAGAGTTTTCATGCTCTATTTGTCTGGCTCTGGCTCTTGTGTTGTATCGATGAATAGGATTTTCGCTAAATGGAGCTATCCTTGAACCTTAAGTACCATATCTTAGAATTAGTAAATTTGCATGACTATCTCATGGTTACTTTATTAAGTGTAATGAATGAGAATGCAATAAATGAGAATGCATGTATGCAAAGAACATTTGCCTTAAAAACGATATTTAACTAAAAGATTTCATTTATTCCAAAAAACTTTTATTTACATTGAGTTTATCATCCTAGAATTATAATCATAAAATTGCTTGATCTGTTCATACTGGGCTTCTACTTCTTCGATGAAGTTTAACAGACGCTGTCCATATTCTTCTATTGGGGCCACCACTTGTTTCAATGCCTCTGTCTTTTTCACCATCTCTCTTACCTTGCATACCCCTTTACAAATTTAGGTTGTTAGGTGCTCAATGTATTTCTGTCTTCAAAAGTTCTCTATCTTACCATACTAGATTTGGTATGATAACTCTCTATGCTCCCTAACTAGTGCAGCAATATGGTCTTTTTGTTCATTCAGCTTTTGTCTCAGCCTGCCTAAATAGCTATTCAGCATGTTATTCTCTGTCTATACTTGGGTACTTTTTTCTTCCAATTCAGCATACCCGTGCTTCAATTTTGCATTCTCTTCAGTCAGCTCAACAATGGTTATCTCTTTGGCCTTTTCTCTCACACATAACCTTTTATGTTCTTCGTGTAGCTTTGCTAAGTCTTCAACAGCTGTATCACGTTCTCTAGCAATCTTGCGAACTCTAGCTTCATGACTTTTAGCTCTATCTTTCCATCGGTCTTTTTCTTCTCAAAGCTTTTGGATTTCTTGCTTTAACTTACCCTTTTTAGACTCAAATTCTTTTGTCGCAAGCTCTAATTATGATGGTGTCTCTTCAAGTTTTTCTTCTGTTGGTGGTTGAAAGCTTTCATAAGTGAATGCCATTTTTTGTCTTCGTTTTGCTCTCCAAACTAAATACCCTGGAGTGACTTTATTAGTAAACGGTCAAGGACTCACTCTTCGAGGATTTTTTCATGCTTTAATCATCTTATTCATCCTCTGAAATGCTTTTAGCTCACTGTAAGAGAAATTTAACTGATGAAGCCCATGCGTCATAGGAATGAATTGTTCTACCCCAAACTACCTTCTCACTAGGAGTGGTGCATAATTTATCGTTCCCTATAAACCCAAAAGTGGGGCCACTGTATTATCCCTACATTGATACAACATAGGCTCATGATTCATCCATGGGGCCAACCATCTTACTTCAGCACTGGTCAATCTTTGTAGAAAAGTTATCCATTCCTTTTTAGACTTTTATTTTGACCACCCACTTTCATAGAATTCCTTAATCGAAGCTCGATTACGAATATAAAGCTTCAAGAAAGCACCTTTTTCCCATTCGAAATGGCTTTTTATCCATAAGTATAATAACTGCATATAGCCTATAAAACGCCTTCTATTTTGACGACAGTAACTCAAAGATCTGATAGTCTCTGCTAATATTACCATTGAAGGGTTACAGCCATTGATCACACTCTCGAAGAAGTCAACCACTGCTATCTTAATATAACCCAAAACTTTTGGGAAGATCACTATTCCGTATATGACTAAGGAAAAATCTAACCCCCGTTCTTCGTTGGCATGTTGCACTAGAAACTCATGAAAGAACTTCCAAGGTAAGCAAACCTGTTCTTGTTTCTTCTTTGTATGAGAATCCATAACTTCTTTGTCTATCCCCATGAGTTAAGCCAAACCCTTATGAAATCTTGACTTGTGTTTTTTGGCATATATCTTATCAGGAGCCTTGAGGTGCAAACCCAATAAAATTGAATATTCTTCGATGCTTGGTGTCATATCAACTTTATTAAAGATGAAACACTTATATGCAGGATCCCAGAATTACGTTATAGCTCTGATTAATTGATCATCGACGACTACTGCAATAAGGTATGTTATATGCCTATGTTTCTGGCAAAACTACTCTTGTCTTGATAGACTCATCTTCTTCCATATGTCAACCAAATCCTTTAGATCATTTTGTTTGAGAAAGATAAATGTTTCTTGAGATAAAGTTGAATCATATCTGATTGGTAAACAATCCCCCATCTTCAGTTGAATCTTTTCTGACTGGACCCTTACTTCGTTGGGTGACTTACAAGGTGTTAATACAGATGAAGAATAAACTAGTCATGCTGTGGAGTCCATGAAAAATTTTTGTTGAAGACCGTCTTTCAAGCAAATATTTTTTATGCAACTTTATGATATAAGTATGAACTAATGCAAAAAGATGAGAGAAAAGGTCAGTATACCCAGAAAAAAAGAATAAATAAATAACTAAGTAAATTAAAACATCACAAAGAATAAGAGGAATGAATCCTATGCTTTTGGTTAATTCTAAAAAAGAAGAATGATGGCTCTATCTATAGGTTAGGCACTCTTAAAGTTCACTATATGTGGTTTGAGGTTAAAGTCTAAAGGTTTTCAAATTGCTCCTTACATCATTGTCCATTACAAAGTAGTAAGGTACCCTTATCCTCACCCATTACAAGCTACAAGCAAAAAAGTTCAATTTGAGTGAGAGTATTTCGCTAGCCACTGTGGAGGCATTAGACCTCACGAAAGCAATAGGTATTTTACTCCCTCCTAGAGGGACGGAGCTCGAGTATAGAGCTCATGTTATGCATATGCATATGAATGACATAATTAATAAAGTACATAAACATGATGAATAAAAAAATCTATACAAAAGGTTCAATTTTATTAGGCTTTTTGATAACACAAATTTATTTGCTGGCCTGACTCTCAGACGTCTCCAGCAGAGTCGCCAAGCTGTCATAACGTCTAGATCCGAGGATCCATCACTAGACATTGACTTGAAGGAGTCGTCACCAATCTTTTTTATCTAGGTGCAATTGGCCACCTAAGGAATCTATCATTTCAATGAACATCTAAGTTTAAGGGTCCCTAAAAGAATAGGTTCAGGTTTACTAACCAGAAAAGGATTCGGGATTTGGTTACGTGTAAGGAAAGTTATAGCACCCTCACAACGCCCATCGAAAGATGGTACCCGCTTAATTTTATACTATCCAATAAACCTTAAAATTTTACCAAGTAATTAATTATTAAAAATTATTCTCAATTGACTCTAATACTTTTAGCAAAAAATTAAAAAAATTCCCTCACCTCGAGAGTATGAAAGAAAACTATTGTTTCATTTGCAGATGCTCCATTGTTGGATTATTTAACATTAAAGAAAATTCAAGAAAATAAAAAAGAAGGAAAAAAAATTGCTTTTGTACAAAAAAAAATTGATATTTTCAACTTTTCCTCAAAAAATTTTTTAGAAACTTTAATTTCGAGGAAAATTGATACTTTTAACTTTTTCCCAAAAATATTTTTTTTTAGAAAGCTTATTTTCAAGGAAAATTGATACTTTCATCTTTTCCTCAAAAATATTTTTTAGAAAGCTTATTTTCAAAGAAAATTGATACTTTCATCTTTTCCTCAAAAATATTTTTTTAGAAAACTTATTTTCAAGGAAAATTGATACTTTCAACTTTTCCTCAAAAATATATTTTTTAAAATTTTATTTAAAGAAAATAAAATTAAATTAAAAATGAAAATAAAATTAAAAAAATAAAAATAAAATAAAACAAAATAAAATAAAATGTATTAAAAAATTATAATCTAATAAATAAATAATAATAATAATTGCCCACTTAATTGCATCTGTCCTATTTAAAGAGGAGTCTCAAGATTAATTTAAGTATCTTTAATTAATAGATTATGATCTACAAAATTAGAGTTTAGATTCAGAAGTACGATTACGCGTGAAGAAGGTTATAGCACCCCCATAGTGCCCATTCAAAAGATGGTACCAATTTGATCTCAAATTATCTAAGCCTTGAAAATGTTTATACTTTTACCAAAGTATTAAATATTGAAAATTAGTCTTAAAATTAGTCTTAAAATTATCCCAATAGTTTAGTATAATTTAAGATAATTCTTTCATCTCAAGAGTATTCATGTAAATTAGTATTCCACTCTGAAAAGGCTTTGTCATCGAATTTATTAAGGTTCTTTATTTGAAAAAATCATTAAAGTCTTTAAATAGTTTGGTAAAACTTATTTTAAAGCAGATCTTTCAATAGTTTAGAGAGATTTTATTACAAAAATATTTTAAAATTTTGTGAATTTCATTAAGTCTCCTAATAGTTTGGTAAGACTTAATTTAAGAAGCAATCCTCTAATAATTTAAAAGATAAAAAATATCTTTTATTATTTTTTATTATTATTTTTTGAAAAAAAAAAGATGATTTATAAAATTTCTCAATAATTTGTTAGATTCCATTTAAAAAATTAAATCAATAAATATTCTTCACTGGTTTGACAGAATTCATGATTTTATTATATAAAGATTTTTATTTGAAAACAAACACGTCCATTTTATTGATTATAATATACCAAGTTTTTTTCAATTTCAAATCTCCAAATTTAGTTTTGGTAATTACAGGATGCTAAAAGTACCCATCTTTTAGCTCTTTCTCTCTCTTTCTCTCTCTCTCTCTATATATATATATATATCAGACGCAAAACCTTTAAGATCGTGCAAAAAAAAAATTTTAATGCATAATTTATATAATCTTGATATTTGGATATCATATATTTGATTTTAGTGATATTGTACATTCAAGAACGGAGATTAGCGGGGTGAACGGGGATTTGAGCCGTACTGAAAAAAAATATTTTAAGTTTATTTTGTTTTTCGTGGGGTAAGGGTGAATTCATTACAGGCTCTAGAGAGGTTGAGCTCTGCTTAAAAAAGGTTTCTTAAAATTTAATTTTTTGAGTCTCATTAAAAAAATTATTAAAATACTTAAAATTTCATTTTACTTTTTTTAAGGCATTTATTGAAAAAAATTCTTAAAGCAATTAAAATTCACTTTGACCTATTTTCCGCAAAATAGATTTTACATTTTTTTCAAATTACAAACATAAATAAAAATTGATAACAAAATTATTACGCAATGCTTTTAAAATTAAAAATCATATGAAAAATAATTATAAATTTTTAATATTTATGATTGAATATCAAAATTTTAGTTTTTATTAGTATTGTTCTTGTTGTTATTATTATTTTTCATAATTTAATATATTTAAATTAAATCTCCATTAAATAAAATTTTGGGCTAGGCGACTGTGTACATCTTCTTATTGAAAAAAAAAATCAAATTTCTCAATCTACAAATTAAGGGAGAAAAAATATTTAATATTTATTTAATCAACAATTTATAAAATAATTAAATGTTATTTTATAAAAAACTAAAAAGTATAAATCAATTTTGATAAAAATAATTTTTAAAAAATTTTATTATCTTTTTTAATTAATATAAATTTATATCATAAAATATTTTTAGAATAAGTGATTAAAAATTGGTTTTTTTAAAATTTTTAGCACTCAACTTTTTGGGGGTAATGTTAATTATATTTTTCATCAAGATCAATTTGTCAAAAAATAGTATTAAAAATTACTTTCTCATAATGATAAAATCGAGTCAATCCCAATGTAATAATTTATCACCCCATTTATATAAGTTTTCTGTCACAAAATTTTTAAATTGTTATGAAATAAGATAATGTAATTATTGAGTACAAATTATTGTAGTTTTTAGACGAATCACCTCACACTAAACACTCTAAGTAAACTATCACAAGATAACAGCGTGAGAAAAAAACCTAAATAAAGGTCTTTAGGAAAAATTCATGAAATTTTTTAATATAAATGATTCAATTAAAATTTTAATTAAAAAAAAACCAAACCGATATATTAATAGAATTTAATGAAAAAATTAATAATATTTAAAAAATATTTAAAATACTGTTTAAAATTCAAATTCAATCAATACATATTCAATAATAAATATTTTGATAAAATTTTTATTAAAAATAATTATGTAAAAATATATCAAAATTTATTTTTTTTTTTTTCAAAATTTACATACTTGATTTATATAACAAAATTTTTTAACCTATCAATTTTAACTTTTAATTTTAATTTTTATTTAATAATTTTTAATTAAATTTTCATAAATTTTACTTAAAAAAACTTCCTCTAAAACGTCTGCGAAACATGGTGGCTCAAGCTGTATCCCACTACATGCGGAACAACACGAGAAAAAAAAAAGTAGAAAACAAAAACCTTGCGGACAGATCATTAAATCAAGCACATGTGATGTGCTCAATTATGGGGCTACAACTTTTCTCCATCTATGGCAGAAAATCAATCACTCAATCCACTTGGTACATACTTCTTTATTATAGCCGCCTAATCAGCCACTTCTAAAGTAGTAATTGAACATGCCAAGGTAAGAGAATTTTGCTTTGGCAGAAAAGAAGAAGAACATGGGAGACCTTAAAAATACGGGTTTATATTTTGCAATTCTTGATTTTGACGATGATGACAATGATTCCAACATGTAGAAGCCATGCTTCAGTCAGTTCACACGAAAGCAATAGCCTCAGCTTCTTCTATTGCAATGGCTCATCCACTGAATGCTTCGCCCGTCATGATCAGCACGACTTAGGATTCGAGTTCTTGATGGAGCTGGAATCGAGCCAAATGGTTTATTAAAAATATTTAAAAAAATATTTAAAATATTATTTATAATTCAAATTTAATCGGTACATATTTAATAATAAATATTTTGACAAAATTTTTATTAAAATTAATTATATAAAAAAATATCAAATTTATTTTTTTTTCAAAATTTATACACTTGATTTATATAACAAAATTTTTTAATTAATCAATTTTAACTTTTAATTTTAATTTTCTAATAATTTTTAATTAAATTTTCCTAAATTTTACTTAAAAAAACTTCCTCTGTAACTTCTGCGAAACTTGATGGCTCAAGCTGTAGCGCAGTACATGCGGAACAACACGAGAAAAAAAAAAAAAAGAAGAAAACAAAGAACTTGCGGACAGAACATTAAATCAAGCACATGTGATGTGCTCAATTATGGGCTACAACTTTTCTCCATCTATGGCAGAAAAGTAATCGCTCAATCCACTTACTACATCCGTCTTTATTATAGCCACCTAATCAGCCACTTCCGAAGTAGTAATTGAACATGCCAAGGTAAGAGAATTTTGCTTTGGCAGAAAAGAAGAAGAACATGGGAGACCTTAAAAACACAGGTTTATATTTTGCAATTCTTCTGATTTTGACAATGATGACAATGATTCCATCATGTACAAGCCATGCTTCAATCAGTTCACACGAAAGCAATAGCCTTAGCTTCTTCCATTGCAACGGCTCATCCACTGAATGCTTCGCCCGTCATGATCAGCACGACTTAGGATTCGAGTTCTTGATGGAGCTGGAACCAAGCCAAATGTTTCCTGAAACAAGAAGAATGCTGCAGCAGAGTGTTAGAGTTTCTACCAACACCCTTGTTCCTGGTAATGCAGCTTGTGGTCGTGATAAGTTCGGCTACTTGTGCACTCCACCAGGTAACAAAGACGTTAAAAGATCTGAAAATTGTAAAGGGAGTACGTTCAATCGTGGCTGCCACCAACAACGCAAATGAGTAGTTGATTTGCCAATATTCACTGGCTTACTGGGTATAAAATCTTCCCCATTGGCCCCCTCCCTTTCCCTACTAAGCACCTTTTTTTTTTTTTTTTTTTTCCCTCACTAGTTCAAGTTGGATCTTAGATGTTCGATCGTGATCGGTTTCGAAGCATCAATGTATCATTATCTATCATAGAAAATTATTATCGTTTCCGACTCTGGAATATATAATTAATTTTTATGTCGTGATTCTTTTGACTGAGTTGTCAGGCACAGATATACAGAATTTTCATCCTCTTTTGGTTTGAAAAAGCTAATTAGTTTTGATAAAAAAATAGCTAAGTAATTAAAGATTCAATGCTGATCTTTTTGGGGTCCTTTTTTTTATTAAAATTAAAACTTACTGAGCGTGCAAGTTTTACGAAAAAGAAAAAAAAATGTTATATAGCAAATGAACCAAAAAGCAAGTTGTCATGAAACATCTAGAAGGTGTGAAGGTTGTCGCAATGTTGAATTTTTTGCTGTATAGGTCCTCACCGGTAGGGTGGGGCTCTTATACCTTCATGTTAATAATTTATATATTTATCTAAATTCAGTTTAATACTTTGGATTTTAAAATTTTTTGTCTTACTTGAGCTATATATTATCTAAATCTATCCTTTAAAATTTAATTTATAAAATAAAAAAATTTTAAAAATAAAAAATTATTTTTGAAAAAATAAAATATTAAAATAAAAATTTACATATATAATATAAAATTATATATTTTATTCAAGTTAGTCAAAGCTTGAGCTTTAAATTTGTTGTTTAAAATTTAACCCAAAATTTAAATTGATTTAAAAATTGTATTCAATAAAAAACTTTTTTTGAAAAAAATTAAAATATTAAAAAAATTCACGTAAATATTATATAATTATAATAATTTAATTATATATTTTTTTCAGGTAGGACGAAGCATGAGTTCAAGGCAGCTGCCCCATCTAGAATCTTGACAAATAAATTTTGTTATTAGTAAGTCACCAAAAAATTTAATGATTCCTCCACTAAAATCTGAAAAATAAGTAAAATTATTAAAACAAATCCAAAATTTTTAAATTTTGTTTTTCTCCCACAAATTTTTTTTAAAAAAAATTTTAAGTATAGGTCTTTTATAATATTGAAAGGTATAAAAAATATTAACAACATAAAAAAACAATTATAAAAAATAATAGTTTATAATGTAAATATAAATTATTATTATTATTGGTAGTTAATATAATAACTTCTTTTGATTTTGTTGGTATTAAATCTAAAAAAAAAATTCAAAAAGTTAAGAAGATTCTAAAAAAAATTATAATGGGTGAAAGAAAAATAACTATTTGCTAGGAATAGAACAATTAGTAAAGAAAAGAAAAAATTGTGGAAAATGAGATCTAAATTAATTTAGTGTAAATACAATTAAGATTTTTACTAAAAAAACTAAATAAACAGTTTTTTTACTTTCTTTTATTTTAGTGGGTCAAGTCAGCTATTTGAAATTTGAAACTTTTTATTTAAGTTTTAGATTTAGATTAATTTGAAAGCATAATATAAAGATTCAATGTATTTTTTAAGATATCAAATTCATTTTATTTTTTTGAAAGTTATGTGATATATTTTTATTTAGGCACAATAAATTTATTTAACTACACCATCCCAAAAGTAAACTTGAATAACATCCCTTTGAACTTTAGATAAAAGGTATTTCTAAAACAACTATATATGAAAAATGTAAAAGTATTATGAAAAATTTTTTTATATAAAATTGAATTTTCATACTTTTTAATTTTTATACAAATATTTTGATATTTTAAATTTTTAGAAATATTTCACTTTATATAAATATATTTTAAATTATAATAATTCTTGTAAACAAATATTATTTAATAATTTACCTCCGTAATATAAATTCTGAATCTGTCACTTGCCACAATTATTAAAAGCATTCTTAAATTATACAACCGGCTCATAAAACATTAAATATAAATGAGGTACATCAACCTACCCTCAAATCTAATATTAATGATGCTACAATACAAAATTTTTTAATGCCCCTCATCGATATCTTCTTCAATGCCCGGCCCACCATTAGGCTTAAGCCCCTCCTCACCGCTTTCTTGCACTTGTAGTGCGAATGTCACAGGTCGAGACTTAAGCTCCGAACTCGCGCAGCTCCGGGACTCGGGCATTCACCCTTCCGGCGTCTCGGATCAGTCTATTCGTCACGGTTCACACCCTTGTGAGGTATTGTTCGCTCTGGCCCCCTCTGGCCTCACGGTTTTGTCCTACAAAAGGTGCATCACAAGGCGGAGATGGTGTGAACCCTTTTATACCCTAGGGACCCTCCTATTATGTTCAATGTGGGATTCAGGACTCCCCCTTAGGTCCGTGACATTCTCCCGCACCCAACCTCGTGACGCCCTCGTCACGGAGGCTGGCCACCCTGCCTACCTCCCTCAAGGTGCTCGGCGTGGATCGAACGGTTTAGGGCTGGCTCTGATACCACTTGTCACGGGTCGAGACTTAAGCTCCGAACTCGTGCGGCTCCGGGACCCGGGCATTCACCCTTCCGGCATCCCAGATCAGCCTTCCGTCACGGTTCACACCCTTGTGAGGTATTGTCCGCTCTGGCCCCCCTGACCTCACGGTTTTGTCCTATAAAAGGCGCCTCACAAGGCGGAGATGGTGTGAACCCTTTTATACTCCAGTGACCCTCCTATTATGTTCGATGTGGGATTCAGGACTCTCCTTAGGTCCGTGACATTCTCCCGCACCCAACCTCGTGACGCCTTCGTCACGAAGGCTGGCCACCCTGCCTACCTCCCTCGAGGTGCTTGGCGTGGATCGAACGGTATAGGGCTGGCTCTGATACCACTTGTCACAGGTCGAGACTTAAGCTCCGAACCCGCGCGGCTCCGGGACCCGGGCATTCACCCTTCCGGCGTCTCGGATCAGCCTATTCGTCACGGTTCACACCCTTGTGAGGTATTGTCCGCTCTGGCTCCCTCTGGCCTCACGGTTTTGTCCTACAAAAGGCGCCTCACAAGGCGGAGATGGTGTGAACCCTTTTATACCCTAGGGACCCTCCTATTATGTTCAATGTGGGATTCAGGACTCCTCCTTAGGTCCGTGACACGAACACTAGGCTCCACACAATATCGCCCATCGATGGCCTTTCGATTCCTTCATCAAGCAAACAACTTATAGCCACTTCTGTGAAGTTTTTCAAACACTCAGGCGCAATCTTACCTCTCAAAAATGGATCAATGATTTTGTACAGAGTTCCATTTCGATGGCATTTTTGTGCCCATGCAGCTAAGCTTGCCTGTTTCATCTCGACCGTGCGACTAATTGGTGGCCTAGCACATAATATTTCACAGAGGACCACACCGAATGAATATACATCAGATTTTTCTGTCAATTGTTGACGACGATAGTACTCTGGATCCTAGTATCCGAAGCTGCCTTTAACTACCGCGCTAACATGGGCTTTGGATATGTTCGTGGGGGCCCACTCTAGACAACCCAAAATCCGAAACCTTAGCAACCCACTTCTCATCCAACAAGATATTTCTTGTTTTCACGTCCCGATGAATGATTGTGTATTTTGCACCTGAATGAAGATAATGCAATCCACGTGCGGCACCAATACAAATCTCTAGCCGTTGTTTCCATGGACGAGGAGGATTTTCAGTGTTGTATAGCTGATCACGCAGTGTTCCATGGGCCATATAATTGTACACAAGAATCATCTCACCGCCATCGTTGCAATAGCCAATCAATGAGACCAAATGGAGGTGGCGTAGCTGGGAGAGCATCTCGATCTCGGTCTTGAATTCATGAGTCCCTTGTTGAGACTCAGGATTCAACCGTTTGATTGCAACTTGGGTAGCCCCGCCATCAATGAATCCTTTGTACACGTTGCCAAAACCCCCAACACCAGTAATGAAAACATTGTCGAAGTTGGTGGTTGCTCCTTTGATCTCGGCCAGTGAAAAGTAGCGACAAAGATCGGAGGGCAAAGATGAGCCACGAGACTTGGTTGACTTGATGGATTTTGTTGTAGAGGAAAATTGGCTCCACCATGAAACTCCCTCACTGGAACCTGAATCTTTGACTCTTATCTTTCGCCAGAAAATGAAGAAACAAAGAGGAGAGAGAACAACAAAGCCCGCTATTACACCTACCACAATTCCTAATGTTGTATTGTTGGTGTTCTTGGGCTTCGTTGAGCTTGGCGGTGAATTTCTTGGTGGATTTATGAGGACTGGATCAGGATTAGTTCCGGCAAGATCCAAACTATTGCTTAATTTGAAGATTTGTAGCCCATTCAAGATTGCATCAGAATAAAGAGTCCTCCATTTCGGCAAACGATGCAAAGCAATCGAGAGACTTTGTTGCTTTAGATTTCCTTTTGTTCCTACTGCCACTACATAATCCATATATACTGGAACCCCATTTCCACCACTCCAGACAATAACATCAGCTTGAGTTTCTGCAGTTAAATTGGCCAAGAAGATCTCAAAGACTCTATCACCTTCTTTTGTTATCTCTCTCTGAAACTCACAAAAATGTAACCTTACAAAGTATTTGAACCCAGAATCAACAAGAAACTCCCTTGTCAGATTGTAGTTCTCATTCTCCGTCTTATTCGTTGCCATGGTCCTGGCCAAGGATTCAAATAGTGGTTTAATAGCAGAATAGCGGCCGCAAAATTACGGTAGCATCACCACCCACCACTGCTATTGGATGAAATGCGGTTGAGAAATTCATTTATAACAAAAACGGAGTGTAACAACCGTAAAATAATGGTGTAACGGAGAATAGCAACAATAACGGACCGTTATTGCTACTATATCGTTTTCCTACTCATGGATCTAATAGTTCGAGAAAAAAATAAAATTTCAAGTTTTCAACTCTACAAAATAAAGTGATAAGCCTGCAAAAGTAAAAGTAAAAACAAAAGCAAAAGCAAAAGCAAAAAATAAAACTCAAAACTTAGATCTTTAGCATCAAAATTGATCCAAAAACGAGTTAGAAAATAGATAAATTATTTCAAGTTTCAACCATTCAATTGGCACTTCGGCACCTAAATTCAAATCAGCCTCAAGTTTTCAATCAACATTTAAGATCAAATAAGATAAGAAAAGAAAGTTAAATTATCTTTTTTTTTTGCAAAATTTTTGTAAAATTATGTCTGTTGTGAGAGTTTGAAAGAGACGAATAAGGCCGTAGGTATTAAGTAAGTAATAATGATGAAGGAATGCGAGAGAAAATGAGAGATGAAAAAAAAAAGGAGAGAAGAAGAAAATTTTGGAAAGCCAAGCTCTAAAAGCACGAAGAAGATGAATAGAAGAAAGCAAGCTGCGTTTCTAGATGGTTCTGTTAGAATTAAACAAATTGAGGAACATTAGGGCACATGAGGAGGGATTGGGTGTGGTGGGGCATTGGGGAGGGGTGGGGGTTGAATTTTTTATTTAATTTTGTAATTAATTTTTAAAATTTTTTTAGATAAAATTTAATTAAAGGTTTTGAAAATTTATAATTAAAAAAAAAGAGATTAATAATTTAATATAATATATATAGAGATTTTAGATGAAAATTTTTGATTAATTTTTTTGTATAAGTTAGATGAAAAATAATTAAAATTAAATATTATATTTTGATTGTGTTGTATATTAATTTATAATTTTGTATATGAATTTTAATATTTTTTATTGTTTTGATATTTATGTTATTGTCAATTCTTTCAATATTAGATTAATTCTTGTTATTTTTGTGTAATTATTGAAGATTGTATTTATTATATAGTTATTGAAAGTTATTTGTGATAAAAAAAATTTATATCAATTAATGTATAAAAGAGATTAAATTATTTAATAAATTTAGCATTTTATGATCTATTACTCTTACTAAGATTAAAAACTAAAAAATAAAAAATATAGGTTTAAAAATTTTATTAAAATATAAGTCTGAAAATTTTTATTTTTTTAAATTTTTTTAGATAAAATCTAATTAGAGGGATTAAAGATTTATAATTAAAAATATTAAGGGATTAATAATTTAATATGATATATATAGAGATTTTAGATGAAAATTTTTGATAAATTTTTTTGTATAAGTTAGACGATAATTAATTAAAATTAAATATTATATTTTAATTGTGTTATATATTAATTTATAATTTCCTATATGAAATTTAATAATTTTTTTTGTTTTGATATTTATATTGTTGTCGATTCTTCTGATATTAGATTAATTCTTGTTATTTTTGTGTAATTATTGAAGATTGTATTTATTATATAATTATTGAAAGTTATTTGTGATAAAAAATTTATATCAATTAGTGTATAAAAAAGATTAAGTTATTTAATAATATTCTTAAGATTTGAAAACTAAAAATAAAAAAAATTTAGCGTAAAATCAATTTTTAATGATGTAATAAGTAATATTAATATTTCTAAATATAAGTTTATTTTGTTTTTCTACAAAACAGTAAGTATGCCACCACGTGGAAGAGTTTTTGAGTAAAGGAGTAGAGGGGCGTGTCAAGTGATGATATAGTTTGGCATTTTGGAACACTTGTTCCAAATACAAAAGGAAATATTTCATGTAAACTTTGTGGTAAAGTTGTAAAATGACGAATAATATGTTTCAAAGAACACATTGCTCATAAAATTGGCAATGTTGTACCATACCCAACGTTACTTGTATGTTATATTTTTATAATTCCTTTGAAAATATTATTGTTAATTTCTTAATAAAAATTATAAAATTACATAAGCATATGCAACTAATTTTCTCCCTTTTTTTAATTATATTATTAATAGGTATAGTAAGAGAAAGTATGATGAAACTCCTTCAAGAAAGCAAATAAAAAAATGTTGACAACAAAAGGAGAAAAAATGAATTTTTATCATAGTTAAGAGGGGAAGATGATTATGAAAGATTATTGATGAAGACGTGCGAGATAGTATCTAATCACAACCTTTTACTAAACAAGCCGTGCGAGATAGTATCTAATCCAACATGAGTAGCACATAAGACAAGAATTCAGACAAAGAACTAGTGGTTGGAGTAACATATATGAAGATAGATGAAGCTCTCATGGCCCAGTTGCTGAATATTTTGAAGAAATAACAAGGAAATCAACCCCAAATGAGTTTGAATTTTCATTAAGGGCAGTTATACCTGAATTGGTTAGAAGTAAGAGTTCAAGGCAACCAAAAAGTAAGTGATTCATTTTTAAAGTCATTAAGAAGAAATATGGGTGAATCAGTATCAAAATTTTTTATATATGATCAACTTCCTTTTCAATTAGCAAATTTTTCATGATTGCATAATTTGATTTCCGTGGTAGCAGAAGTTAGCCAACATGTAAAACTTTCAACACTTTATAAGGTCTCAGATGTGTATTTAGAGTCTGAATATCAACAAGTTCATAAATGGGTTAATGGATTAAAAACTTATTGGAATGAATTGGGTGTCACTTTGATGTGTAATGGTTGGACCAATAGTTTAAATCAAATGCATATCATTAATTTTCTTGTTTAATGTAGTAAATAGACTATTTTTTGGAAATCTGTAGATGTTTTAAGTATTCGTAGTAGAGATGTAAACTTTTACTATAGATTATTAGATGAAGTTATGGAAGAAATTGGAGAAAATACATTGTTCAAATAGCATTGATAATGAGACAACACTTAAGGCCGCAAGAAAAAGACTAATGGAGAAGAGAAAACATTTGTATTGGACAACATGTTCAGCTCATTGTTTGGACTTGTGCCTTGAAGATATTAGAAAGAAAAAAAATGTGGCAAAGGTTTTGGATGATGCAAAAAAAGTGAATTATTTTATATACAATCACATTTGGACTGTTAATTTGATGAAGAAATATACTCAAGGGAAGCAAATAGTTCGTTCTGCTCTTATCCGATTTGCCACTCATTTTATACAATTAGAAAAAATAATGAGGCAAAAGCAAGGTTTGAGAGAGATGTTTAATTCAAAGGTTAGTACTTGGTAATTAATACAACTATTTAAATCTAGCACCTTTTTATGATATCATTGTTTAAAATATTAATTTAAAATATATTACTCCAAACATTTATTGATGAAATATAGGAATTTAAAGATTCAAAATGGGAAAAACAAAAATCAAGACCTGCTTATGAAGCCAAAAAAATCATTTTGAAAAAAAGTAGGTGATATAATAAAAGTTTATGAGCCTTTGGTAAAAGTGTTGCACTTTGTGGATAGTGATGAAAAACCAACAATGGGCTTTATTTACGAGGTTGTGGATAAAGCTAAATAAGCAATTCAGTAAAATTGTCATTATTCTATTGAATATAAAAAGATTATTGACAATAGATGGAGTTTCATGCACTCTGACTTGCATTTAGCTAGTAAGTAAACCTATAATATAGATGGTATTTAAAAAATATATTTATTTTTTATACTTAAATTGCTTATATATTTATTTTTTATTACTTTAATATAATATTATTATGAATTATGTTTAGGTTACTATCTAAATCCACAATTTCAATTTGAAGTGGAACATTCTGCAAATGTATTTAAAGAAACATTAGAAGGCACAAAAATAGTTATTGAAAGATTAAAACCTTTGATAGAAACTCAAATCAGAATGATTAATCAGGTTAGTATTAATATTATTTTATAACTTTAACATTTATTTTATGTATTAAAAATTGAATTATTTTTTATTTATTCATTTATTTTTGTATTTTCAATTGATGTAGTTATTATTATTTTGAGACAAGCATGAAACATTTAGTACTCCACAGGCACAAAGTGCTTGGAAACAAATGAATCCAGGTAAATAGTAAATTAAATAATTATAATTTATTTATATTATTTAATTGTATAGCATATTCAAATTTAATTTAAATAATTTTATACAGCCGAGTGGTGGATGATATATGGCACTTGTGTTCCTGAATTACAAAAGCTAGCAATCAAAGTGCTTAGTCAAACAACATCTACATCAAATTGTGAAAGTAATTGGAGCACATTTAGCTATATTCACACCAAAGCAAGAAACAGATTGAAGTTTGAAAGATTTCAGAAACTTGTATATATGCCTATTATAACATGAGATTGAAGATAAGACATCAGAAAAGAATGAGCATTGATGAGATAAATAATAATTTTAATCCTATTAGCCTTGACCATATTTTTGAAGATGATGATCCACTAATAGAATGGCTACAAGAGAAAGAAAATCCTTTGTTAGATGGTTAAAACTCTGATTGGTTGCCCGCAGATAATTCTGATAATGAAATGATGTTGAACAATCATGCCAATCTTAAGTTAGGAATGTGTCTCATTCAAGTTCAAGTTCAACACTAAGTTAGAATAATGATGGTGGTGGTTTAAGTCCAGATGATAATGATGATGATGGCGATGGTGATGGTGTAATTTTTGGTGATAATATGGATGCAGATCGACCTTACAACCCACTTGGGGGAGAATTTGGGCTTGCTGCTACTGGTGGACTTTTCATTAATATGGCAAAATATGGAGTAAATCCATTTGCTAAATCTAATAAGGGTCAAAGTGCATATACAGGTCGATTAAAAGGAAAAGCCAAGAAGCACCACTATGATATTTTTAGAGGTTTTTCATCTTCAAGTGGAAGACCAAATTCTAGTAACTTTGAGTATAATGAATCATCTACTAGTAATTAAGGACATGACTATCTGTCAGAACAATTTAATTTTTGACCTCTTTATGGTAGTCCACCTTCATATGTATCCTCCACCTCTTCAAATGTATCCTACAACTTAAATGTATCATTTACCACAAATGTATCATCATCAAATATATCTTCTACTTTAAATGTATTAAGAACAAAGGCCTCAGGAATAGAGATTGAGTCAACTCGGCTCTCAAAGAGAAGATAGAAAATTTGATCCTCCTCGTCATTCTACCATGTGGTAAATTTTGAAATATATATCAATAATTGTAGTTGATAGAATTTGAAATTATTGTATTTTTAAGTTTGTAATTTTATTAAATATAGATGCTTAGTATTTAACATATTATATTTTGTTAATATTTGATTTGTCTAAGAATTAATATTGAATATGAACTTGGCCAAGAAAAATTTTGTGGATAAACAAAAAATGAATGCTTTTTATAATCTAAATAAAATTGTGAATAATTTTTTTAGAAAATAAAAAACATAGTGTCATAAACTATTTTTAAAATCATTAAATAAGAGTTTTTATAATTATAGTTATAATTATTACATTTTATAATAAATTGTGCAAAAAATAAATTTCATAACCTTGATGACCGCAGTGATTTCAATGATTTTAGTTATATCTGAAAACGTGATAAACGCGACGCGACCAAAAATGTGACAGTAACCGCTATTTAAATCTCTGCCGTTGATGAAAGTATAAGAATAAGAGATATAAGGATTTGGAGTGAAGGTTAAGTTTAGCCTTTGGCCGTTATCAATGTTTACACAAAATTCTTTGATGAGAGTAATTTCGCATCCAGCATGAAGTAAAGCACTAAAATTCCAGAGAAGGGTAAAGGGACCTGCTCTAATAGAGAAGAAAGCTTTATTAAAAGGGTCGTCAAAGCCTGGATATGAAGTTGGATAGAAGTACAAGTGAATAAACTTTTGGCCAGTAGTGAGGGGAATTGAATAAGTGAATTTTGAGTAAGAAAGACGAGCTGTGTAGTACGAAACCCCATCATTTAAGGAGGGCAGCGATTGAGTTGCTATTAAAGACACTGATGATTTATTATTATTGTTTTGTTGCTCTATGAGGGTGAATTTTCCATTGCCATCTTTGATCCAAAGACGATTATCGAGAGATTGGTTATCTGTGGAAGAAACACAGTCAATAGTGCTGTTTTCTATGGGGTTGTAAGGGGTTACCAGGGAGTCTCTTGTAACAAGGACAGCAAGGTACTGAATTATGAAAAAGAGAAATGGAAGAAAGAGAAATAATAGGTTTTGAAGGCAAAAGGTACTTCGTTTGCTTATATTCTCCATTGCAGGGGAAAAAAACAGACAAATAGAAAGATAGATATAAGGATAGGGATCAAAGATCAAGAAAGCTTGAAAGTTAACTCCTGGACGGTGAAGCCAAGAGTCAATACTATATTTCAATGAAATTTTGAAACAACATTCTCTTTCCCTTCTTCTTCGTCTCTTTTTTTTTGGGTTAATTTACTACAATTTCACATTTATTTTTTTATATATGTCATAATGTGTAGATCTATGGACCTATCATTAGATATGGATTAGAAGAGTCGCAACCAATCTTTTTTGTTTAAGTATGATTGGTCACTTGATTGCATCTATCCTATTTTAAGAGAAATCCTAATATTGACTTAAGTATCTTTAAATAGTATATTTTGATCTATGAAATCAGATTTTAGGTTCAAAAGTATGGTTACGCTTGTAAAATATTATAGCACCCTCACAATGCCTATTCAAAGGATGGTACCAGTTTGATCTCAAATTATCCAAGCCTTAATAATGTTTATACTTTTACCAAAATATTAAATATTAAAAGTTAGTCTTAAAATTGTCTCAATAGTTTGGTAACAATTTAAAATAATTTTCTCACCTCAAGAGTATTTATGGAATTAGTGTCTCACCTAGAAGAGGCTTCGTCATTGGATTTATTAAGGTTTTTTATTCAAAAATATTAGTAAAGTTGTCAAATAGTTTAGTAAGACTTACTTTGAAGCATATATCTCAATAGTTTGGTGAGATTTTATTACAAAAATATTTTAAAAATTTTGTGAATTTCATTAAGTCTCCTAATAGTTTGGTAAGGCTTAATTTAAAAACCAATTCTCCAATAGTTTGGAGGATAAAAAAATATCTTTTATTATTTTTTATTATTATTTTTTGAAATAAAAAGATAATTTATGAAATTTCTCAATACTTTAGTGGATTTCATTTAAAAAATTAAATAAATGAATATTCTCCAATAGTTTAGCATAATTTATGAATTTATTTTGTAAGAAATTTTATTTGAAAAAAGATTTTTTATTGAAAGGATTTTTTTTAAAAGATTTTTTTTTTGAAAACTTATTTGAAGAAATTTTTTTTTGTTTAAGTTTTTTCTTTTATTTTTTTTGTTCTTTTGTTTTTTCTTTTATTTTTTAGAAAGAAAAGATTTTTTTTATATAAAAATACAGTAGAATAATAATAATAATAACTAAAAGTAAAATACAAACTTTAAAACATAAAAATAAATGAAAATCAAAAAGTAAAATAAAAATGGAAAAAGGTGTAACGCCCCCAATTCTACATCGGAAGAATGGAGCTCACACCCAACTTATGAGGTATTGTCTATTTTGACTCGAAGGTCTCACTATTGTGTCCCATAAAAGGCATCTCACAAGTTTAGGTTTAGATCTCTACATATATATAATTTCTTATCCACACATTCTTTCGATGTGGGATTAAGGTCGTTACAATCTCTCTACTTTTGAAGCTTGACATTCTTGTCAAGCTGAGTCCATTTATAAGACCAAGATCACACCAGACCACTATGTAGCACTTAGTGACTTCCACAGCTCCACCGTGTAGCACCTAGTGACTCTTACAGCCACCGACTAGTGACTTTTTTGATACTATTTGTGGAGACCTGCACTCAACTTACGAGGTATTGTCCGCTTTGACTCGAAGGTCTCATGGTTTTATTTTACAAAAGGCATATCACAAATTTGGGTTTAGATCTCTACACATATATCATTTCTTATCCACACATTTTTTCGATGTAGGATTAGGGGTGTTACAAAATGAAACCTTATGATTAGGTTAGGTTTGCGCGCAAGTCAACGGGTTAGAGTGTGGATCCTAGGCTGTTACCACGTTACCATTTTGGGTTGCTATATAAGCCACGCTCAGCGTTTTTGCTTCAAAAATCCCCAAACCACTATTTCTAGCTTCCCAAAAGCTCTGACCTCTTTCTAAAAATTCTTCAAAAATTTAATCGAAAACTATGTTTTTTGCCAGTTTCTAAAAAATTGGTCAAAATATGACTGGAAAATTCAAATCCCTATTGGGAAATTCATCAAAAACTTTAAAAATTCTTCCTAAAAACCCATAAAACCCAAAAAAACACCAAAATTTTCAAAAAACCTAAATTCCTACCCAAAAATCCTAGAATCCTAATTCTCGCATTCTAAAATAAAATCCAAAACCCAAATCTTTTTCATAAATTTAAAGCCAAACCTAGAATTCCCAGAATCAAAATCTCAAAAACCTGACTCCCGAAAAGCATTTTTACAAATTTTAAATACCATTAATAGTTTTCATTCAAAATCAAAACATGTCCTCTATTTTGATTCCTCATTCAATTTATGGGCAGTCTTTAGCAGGATTTTAGAAAATGGACAAAACCAATCCAAGGCTTGAATCATGGGATTGGATTTTACCTAGACCTCTAATTAAGTCTAGGTTCCTTACTAATTTCCCAGATTGATTAAAAATCTCTTGATTTGGGTTCTAATTTACCTTTGACCAAATTCAATTCCAAATTTTCATTTCTTTGGTTGTTGATTAGGAAAGGAAATAAATAAAAATAAATAAATAATAATAATACTAATAAATTATAGTAATAATATATATACAACATAATACTATACTATAGTAGTACATTATACAATAATAATAATAATAATAATATAAAACCATAGTAATAACAAAAAATAGTACTACTAATAGTAATGAATAACAATAGAAATGACGAAACTTGACCTCAGATACAGATGGGTGCTGTAGCTCTAATCTTTGCATATTCCTGTTAGACAGAGATAATGCAAAGGCCTAAACACCTATTATGTTCCAAAAGTCAAAGCAGTAAATGGAAATGACTGGGACTGAACTACAAGCCAGAAAAATAATCAAAATAAAAAAGTCAAAGAGATAATCTAGACTAAGCTGAGATCGAGAAGTTAGGAAGATGATCGCGACTAAGCTGAGATCGAATGACCAGGATAAAACCAAGAGTCTAAAGATAAAATGATTAAGACCAAGTCGAGGTAGAAGATGAATGGTCGGGACAATGTCGCAAGTTTAAAAATGGTCACAAATGAATGACCAAGATGATGTCGTCAGTTAAAAAAATGATTTGGCTTGGGCTAAAATCAGATGACTAGGACAATGTTGTGAGCCTAAAAGCGATCAGGATTGAGTCGAGGTCGAAGATGAATGATTGAGATGATACCATAAGTAACGAAATGATCTAGCCTGAGCTAAGATTGGATGACTGAGATGATGCCACGAGTTTAAAAGAGACCAAGATCGAGTCGAGGTTAAAGATGAATAACCATGATGATGCCACTAGTCCAGCAAATGATTTGGCTTAAGCTGAGATCAGATGATTGGGATGATGCCATAGGTTAGAAAAATAAAGTTTAAAATTTCACTCTAAATCCAAATATTCACAATTTGACCATTCAAAAATTTGTGAGGTTCCATAATAGAAGTTGAAAGATCCTAAGTTTAACTGACCAAGATGATGTCGTCAGTTAAAAAAATGATTTGGCTTGAGCTGAGATCAGATGACTAAGACAATGTTATGAGCCTAAAAGTGATCATGATTGAGTCGTGGTCGAAGATGAATGATCGGGATGATACCACAAGTAACGAAAATGATCTAGCCTGAGCCAAGATTGGATGACTGAGATGATGCCACGAGTTTAAAAGAGACCAAGATTGAGTCGAGGTTAAAGATGAATAACCATGATGATGCCACTAGTCAAGCAAATGATTTGGCTTAAGCTGGGATTAGATGATTGGGATGATGCCATAGGTTAGAAAAATATAGTTCAAATTTTCACTATAAATCCAAAGATTCACAATTTGACCATTCAAAAATTTGTGATGTTCCATAATAGAAGTTGAAAGATCCCAAGTTTCACAAAATTGCAAAGATTCAAGATTTGAAAAGGTTTTCAAATTTGCAAGAATGAAAGATTCACAAGATTTCAAGTTTCATAGAGGTTTTTTATTAGTAAAGATCTCAGGTTTGCAAAGATTTACAAATTCGCAAGAAAGAAAAATTCACAAGACTCTAAGTTTTGCAAATGTGTCAGATTTGTAAAGATTTTAGATTCTCAAAGACTTTTAGATTCGTAAGAAAGAAAAATTCACAAGACTCCAAGTTTTGCAAAGGTTCTAGATTCATAAAGATTTCAGGTTCACAAGGACTTTTAAATTCACAAAAAAGAAAATTTTGCAAGATTTCAAATTTCGCAAAAGTTCTAGATTCATAAAGATTTTAGATTTGCAAAGACTTTTAGATTCATAAAAAAGAAAGATTCACAAGACTACAAGTTTCGCAAGAGTTAAAAAAATGATCTGGATTGAGCAGAGATTGAAATGAGTGATCAAGATTGAATCGCAGGTTAAAAAAATAATCTGAACTGAGTTAAGATCAAATGAGTGATATGTGATAATGCAACACTGCAAATTCATGTCCTAACTAGGATATAAATGTAAACATAATGTATATAATGCTGATGTCATGAAATTTTAATTATGGTGACAAAGTTCTTAAGACTCCACCAGTTCTTCTTAGCTTCTTAGTATCAATAACCTTAGAACAAATTTCGTCAGTTGATCTATATCATTCTTTTCATCTGGTCATGATCACATGTTCTGCCAACCAATCTATCACTGAATTTGTTACTGAATCACCTTGTTTACTCCTTTGTAAATCATTTTCTCATGTTTCTTTTATTCATCTCAACTCAAGTTTCTTTCAAAAGAATGAAAAATTTTTTATGAAAAATGTCATTCATTTATTTGCCGTCATTCAAATTAGTGACAAACATGATACATTTCCTTGGTTTGTTCAACAGTGTTCATTTGGTGAAGGATAGAAAAATGGGTTTTTATTATTAAGAGAACAAAAGTTAGTGTAAAAAATAACTTAATGGTGAACAAAGGCAAAATGCTATGATTTTCAAATAGGATATTAATATCCAAAATAACGACTATTCAGACAATTTTGAACTCAAATTCAAAATTCTCTTTCAAAAACATGATTCCATCGATTTCATCCTCATTCCTAGGACTCTCATATAAAACTGTGCTTCCAAGTTTTCATCTTTACTTAAACCACCCTTTTGGGTTTTCAATCTAAGTCTCCCTTTTTTCTCTTTTTTCTTTTCTTTTTTCACTTTGGTTTTTTCTTCTCTTATTTTATCTTTCTTTTTTTTTGTTTTTACTTTTTTTTTCTTTTGTTTTTGCCCTTTTTTTTTTGCTCACCTTTTTTTAATCTTTCTTTTTTATTTCTCTTTTCCCATTTATTCATCAATGGCATTTTGATCAAAGTCTCAAATAATCCGATGGCAAGTTTGCATTAATTCAAATCATGATTCTTTAATCTGAGTATTCATATCAATCAAAATGGACTTTTAATAGATGTAGCATAGGCTAGGGTAAAGGTTGCCAAAGCAATGGATAAAACAAGCCCAAATTATATTTACGGGTAATCAAACCAGGGATCATTTCTTCATATGGAGCACATGGCATTTTGTCCCATCAATTTCTACTTCATTGTTTTTTTTTTTTAGTGGAGCACATTGGTATTTTACCTTATCAATTTCTCCATTTTCCTTTTCCTTTTCCTTTTTTCTTTTCTTTTTCATTTGTAAAGAAACTTGATTATAAAATGGCTTTGCCCCCCAATGTAGGGGTTCCTAAAAAGAAATTTTTAATAGGTTCAAATAGATAGCAAGAGATTTTCTTTGAAAGGATAGAAGAAAGATGGTCATTTCTCATTTCGAACACAAATACTCTCAATGAAGAACATTCATTGACTAAGAGCAAACTTGAAAATGAACAATCGCAAAGATTATATGTTGTATCACTTTCACCTTTTAATAAGCCAAACTTTCACCAGAGTTGTCTTTTTGACCCAACAATCCTAACAATCTTAAATTTATCAATCAAACCATTATGAATGGTATCAAATCCTGAATTATCATCATAATTGTCTAAACATTCCTGTCATAATGTCTAGATCCGAGGATCCATCACTAGACATTGACTTGAATGAGTCACTACCAATCTTTTTTATTTAGGTGCGATTGGCCACCTAAGGAATCTATCATTTCAAGGAACACCTAAGTTTAAAGGTCCCTAAAAGAATAGGTTCAGGTCTACTAACCAGAATAGAGTTCAAGACTTCGGTTACATGTGAGGAAGGTTACAGCACCCTTACAACGCCCATTGAAAGATGGTACCAGCTTAATTTTATGCTATCCAATAAGCCTTAAAATTTTACCAAGTAATTAATTATTGAAAATTATTCTCAATTGACTCTAATACTTTTAGCAGAAAATTAAAAAATTTCCTCACCTCGAGAGTATGCAAGAAAACTATTGTTTCACTTACAGAGGCTCCATTGTCGGATTATTTAATATTAAAGAAAATTCAAGAAAATAAAAAGGAAGGAAAAAAATTACTTTTGTACAAGAAAAATTGATACTTTCAATTTTTCCTCAAAAAATTTTTTAGAAACTTTAATTTTGAGGAAAATTGATACTTTCAACTTTTTCTCAAAAATCCACTTTTGAAAACTTATTTTTAAGGAAAATTGATACTTTCAACTTTTCTCCAAAAAAATTTTTTTTTAGAAAGCTTATTTTAAAGGAAAATTGATACTTTCATCTTTTCCTCAAAAATATTTTTTTAGAAAACTTATTTTCAAAGAAAATTAATACTTTCAACTTTTCCTCAAAAATATTTTTTTTTGAATTTTATTTAAAGAAAATAAAATAAAATAAAAATAAAATGTATTAAACAATTCTAATCTAATCAATAAATAATTATAATAATTATAATAATAATAAATAATAAATAAATAAAAAACCTAAGAACGGCTCGGCTTAACGGCTCGGCTCGACGCGGCTTGAAGAAGAAAAGACGGCTCGAAGATGCGACTCGGCTCGAATCGGCTCAACTTCGAAAACGGCTCGCACTCGAGTTGAACGCGGGTCGAAAGTAAGTTGAAGCTCAGGTCGGGTTGCCTGATTTCAAAACGCATGGATCCTCTAGGCACCGTAACGCCAAAATGATGTGGTTTTCACTAGGTATAAAAAGCTAATTTCTCTATTTTTCAGCAGACTAAGCCTTCCCTCTCTCTCTCTTCCCTTCCTTTCCTCTCCCTTCGCTCTAAACAGACGAAGAACTTCGGTTGACTTCTCATCGAATTCTGGAAATTTTTATCGAAATCTGGGATTTTTACTAGAAGTTCATCGAAAAGCTGATCGATTTCTGAAAATAGTCATCGAAAATTGGGAAGCTGGCCGAAAAATTCAAACTTGGCCAGAAAAGTCACTGAAAAATTTAAACTTCGCCAAAAAATTCAATCGAAATCTAAAAATTTTCCAAAAATTTTCAAAAAAAAAAATTCACCAAAAATTCTAAAAAATTCCCATCGATTCTTAGAGCTATTCTAACATACAAAAACTCTTTTTTAGCTTCTGTTTCTTCTCTGTTCACTCTCTCTCAGCCAGTGTCTGCCTTTTTGTGTCTGTTGGTCCTTTGATTCGTAGATATATTTATAAGGATTGATCAGAAGAATTTCTGATCAATCTCAACTCCTCCTTGGATTGGGATTCAATCATTAAATCCAATATGAACTTTGATTGAATCCCAAATTCACGGTAGGATTCCCCAAATTTCATTCCAATCTCAACCGAATAAAAAGAAAAAGAAAATCAAATCAAATAAAAATGTTAATAGATAATTAAAGAAAAATAATTAGATAAATAAAAATATTAAAGATAAATAAAATAATAATAGATAAATTATAATATATAAATAATAAATAATAATAAATACATATATATTATAATATATAAATAGATAAACATATATAAATATTAATAATATATAAATAGATAAATATATATAAATATTAACAGATAAAAAAACATAAATATATATTAATAAATAGTAACAATAAATAAATAAATAATAAACACATAAGATACAAAAAAATAAAAAATAAAAATAAAAAATAAAATAAAGATATAAAATACAAAATAAAAAATAAAATGGGCTTACCCATTTGGACCAGACCCAATTGATCTGAGCCTAGACTAAATTGAGTGTCTACAGTTGCCCCTCTTTGTACATTTTCTGTGAAACAGAAATTGCGTAAAAACATAAACACCCATTCAAGACTTCACTCGACCTCTTTTTTTCATTTTTTGTGTTACAAATTTGATCAAAACTCCTCTAAGCAGAGGCTCAATGACTTTGAAAAACATAAACAAAGCTCCTCTAATCAGAGGATTAACGACTTTGAAAATAAATAAAGCTTCTCTAATCAGAGGATCAACGACTTTTGAAAATAAATAAACAAAGCTCCCTTAATCAGAGGCTCAACGACTTTGAAAATAAATAGCTCCTCTAATCAGAGACTCAATGACTTTTGAAAATAAAAGGCTCCTCTAATCAGAGGCTCAACGACTTTTGAAAAGTAAATTGCTCCTCTGAACAGAGGCATCACAACTTTGAAAAATAAAATTGCTCCTTGATAATCAAGTCCAAAGGAGTTAAAAATTGTGTTTGAAGGAATTTCAGGATATTATGGCCAAAGGTCTTACAAATCAATCCTGATACCGAGAAACATCCTATTTCAAGGATTAAAAACTTACCTGACAAGTTTTTTCTCAAATTTGAAAATGTCTTCACATCTATCTTCTCTATGTGGGATGTTGGAATACCCCTGCTTCTTGAATTTATGCTCTATATTTTCTTGAATGTAGTATATGCTATGTAATGCATATGAAATTCAATGCATGCTATGTAAATGTTGGCTAATTAATTCCTATTCAATTATGGTACTCAAGTTTCTCAAGCTATTTTCTTGGGCATCAAACCTTTTGATTCTTTAAAAACCAGATTACACTGCTCTTCTAAGATTGAGCCAGTGTAGTTTCAATCATCTCTTCCACTCACATTCTTCTTGTAAAAAATCTATTTTCAAATTCAATGCCCTTATCAGGAACTGAACATCTCGATTATACTTTTATCACTCTTGACTTTTTCAATGTAATGTAAAAGTCTTTCATGCCATTATTCATTTATTAATCATTATTTCAAACTCAACAAGTAAAAATGCATTTGCATATTTCTTCGATTGTAGAGTATCAAGAAGAAAAGAATAAGAATGGTTGAGAAACTGTCAACAGAAGAGGCACACAAAGAGTGAAATAAAATGTCTTTTATTAACAAAATGTTGGCAAACTTTAGCCAAGAAAGAAATACAAGGATAAGTATGGGGAGTTTCATGCCCAAAAATGAACAATCGGATAATCATGATAACACATCTTAAGATTTTTTTTGAAAACCCAACCATCTGATGTATTTAACAACTCAAAGCTCCTCCAAATTTGCTAGTCTCCATGTCAACGAATTTTTAAATTTGATGCTGTATTCTCTTTATCTAAGCTGCCTTTTCAGGTTTTTAACTTAGATAAACCCCCTATGACTCAAACCGCCCTTTTAGGATTTTCGCCTTGAGTCTTCTTTTTTTATTTTTCCTTTTTTTTAATTTTTTATTTTTTCATTTTTTAAAGCATAATACTTCTTCACAGCATCAGAATTTATAGGATGTGGTAAATTATTTCCATCCATCTCAGTTAGTATCAGTGTTTCACCTGAAAAAGCCTGTCTTACCAGATACGACCGTTCTTAATTCAGAGTCCATTTTCCCCTATTATCACGCTGGATTAGAAGGATTCTCTTTAAGACCAACTCTCTTTCTCGAAAGCAACGGGATCAAATCTTTTTATCATTCGCCCTCATTATTATTCTTTGATATAGCTGACCATGGCACAATGTAGTCAATCTCTTTTCTTCTATGAAATTTAACTGTTTATAGCATTCTTGAATCCATTCAGCTTCATCTAACTCAACTTCTTTTAGAACCCTTAAGGATGGGATTTCCACTTTCACTGGTGGTACAGCTTTCATTTCATAAACAAAAAAAAAATGAGGTTGTCCCAGTAGAGGTGCGAACTGACGTTCGATATGCATGCAATGCAAATGGCAACTTCTCATGCCAATCTTATAAGTCTCAGTCATTTAATCTATCTTGTCATCATATGTCCACTGGTATGTACCTCACAAATTCCATCATGCACCTCTTCAATGATTTTCCTTGCTTCAGCCTTACTTATGCACCTTAGTAATACTTGATCCCGATTTTTTTTGTACAGAACATCCACATCCAAGAAAAAGCTCATAGCTAATCTTCAGATGACCCTTTTATCATTTTTTATTGCTTGAACTAGGTATTGCTGATCTTTAATATACTATAAGATATTATAATACCAGGGCTTCCTATATTCCTCTTCTTCTACATTAGAGCAATGAGCTGGCATATCCTTAACATCTAGCCTGATGGGTTGAATGTCAGTATTGTCATTAATTTGAATAATTACAGCTAGAGTAGCTAATGCATCGACAATCAGATTCTTTTCTCGAGGTAAATGATCAAACTGGATATCTTCAAATTATTTTATCACCTCTAGAATATACTTATGATATGGAACGAGTTTTGAATCCCTCGTCTCCTATTCCCTTTTCAACTAATATATAACTAGAGCTGAGTCCCCAAACACTTTTAATGCTTTCACTTTTCTATCTATAGTAGCTTGTAAGCCCATGACACATGCCTCATATTCAGTAATGTTATTTGTGCAATTAAAATTTAACCTTGCTGTTACAGGGTAGTATTGTTCTTCTGGAAAGATCAGAATTGCCCCAATTCCATATCCCAAGGCATTGGTAGCTCCATCAAAATACATTCTCCAACATTTTTCTCCATGCTCCCCTTTCTTCAGTTGGAAAATAGTCATTAGATCTTTATCAGAGAATTTCAACCTCATTGGTTCATATTCATTAGTAGCGCGATTTGCAAAGAACTTCGCTATAGCACCCCCTTTTGTTACCTTTTGGCTCACATATATAATATCATATTCTGAGAGTATTACTTGTCATCAGCAATTTTTCCAAACAAAGAAAGCTTTTCAAAGATATATTTAATCGGATCCAGTTTTGCTATGAGACATGTGGTATGATAGAGCATATACTATTTGAGTCTTTTGGCAGTCCACTTTAATGCACAATATTTTTTCTCTAATGAGGAATACTTGGATTCATATTCTGTGAACTTTTTACTCAGATAGGAAATAGCTCTATCCTTTCGGCTAGACTCGTTTTGTTGCTCCAGCACATATTCCATTGAATTAAGGGTTTTCTTGGAATAGGTGGCACCAACATTGGAGGATTTGAAAGTATTGCTTAATTTTATCAAAAGCCACTTCACATTCCTCATTCTATTTTTCAGGATTATTCTTACAGAAAAGCTTAATATGGGATCATATTTATAGGTAAGCTGAGAGATAAATCGAGAAATGTAGTTTAATCTTCCCAGAAAACCTCGAACTTTCTTGGTGTACTCGGAGGTGACAAATTTTGAATGGCCCGTATCTTGTCTGGATCGACTTCAATTCCTTTTTCACTGACCACAAAGCCTAGTAACTTCCCTGACTTTACCCTAAAGGTGCACTTAGCTGGGTTTAACTTGAGCTGAAACCTTCTCAATCTCTCAAATAACTTTTTAAGGCTGGCGACATGATATTCATTCTCGTAAGATTTTACAATCATATCGTCTATATACACCTCGATCTCTTTGTGCATCTTGTCATGGAAGAATATTACCATAGCCCTTTGATATGTCACCCCAACAATTTTTAACCCAAAAGGTATAACTTTGTAACAAAAAGTTCCCCATATGGTCATGAAAGTGGTTTTTTCCATATCATCTACAGCCATTTTTATCTGATTATACCCTGAGAAATCATCCATAAAGGAGAAAATTGAATGCCTAGCCATGTTATCCACTAGTGTGTCAATATGAGGCAAAGGAAAGTTATCCTTTGGACTAGCTTTATACAAATCACGATAGTCTACACATATTTATACTTTTTCATCTTTCTTAGGAACGGGTAGTATATTGGCTACCCACTCTGGATACTTGGCCACTTGTAGAAAACCTACATCAAACTGTTTCTTCACCTCTTCTTTGATCTTTAGTAGTATTTCAAGTTTCATTTTTCTTAGTTTCTGCTGGACTGGCTTACATTCTAGCTTCAGGGGTAATTTATGCTTTACTATCTCCGTGCTCAGCCCTGACATATCCTGGTAAGATCAAGCAAATACATCCATGAATTCCTGAAGTAAATATGCCAAATGTTGTCTATCTCTTAATGAAAGTGAAGTGCCAATTCTGACATCTTTCTTATTCTCTTCATCTCCCAGATTCACTAAGTCAACTATCTCCTGATGAGGCTCAATTGGCTTATTTTCTTGTTTAATCAATCTCATTAGATCCGGAGGCATAACATATTCCTCAAAATTCTCTTCATTATCAAGTTCATCATTATTAATTGAATTCTCAAATCTAACCTATTGATTGTTATCATGATTATCTTCATGTTCATTTAAGGACCTGAAATTAGATGAAATGGGATATGTTAGCAAGATGTGTTTGAAAAGATAGAAATAATGAAGACACAAGAAGAGATGAATGAAAATGCATCCTTCTTAATTTTTATTAAAATAATAAAAGATAAATGACCCAAATAAGAAAGATCACCCCAATGCCTTGGGCAATAGCTATTGGGATGTTACAATTACATTGTATTAGTTTCAAAAGTCACAGGCACTTCAATGGTACTCCAATTGCTCAGCTCATAATCTGGTGGACAAAGGCAAACCCACCCTTATTGATTAAGCCCCACTTCATCTTCAATAGCATTAATGGTTAGCTGGGCAAAAGTCTTTTTCACATTTTTTCCTATATCTGGGTACATGAATCCTCTAGGTTTGAAAGTCTCGTACATGTGTGGGATAACCATTAGTCTTGTTGTTTTTCCTACTGGCCTTCTCTTGATCTCCCATTCTGTTACCTCATAGCCTAGGCCTAACCTTTCGTTATTGTCTATCACCATCGGGGGTTTCTTTATTCCCTGTAAGTTCCTGCCCAGCCCTAATCCTGGATCCCAACCCTTATTGATGACTTAGCTCATCATTATCCTTGAAAAATGTTGATTTTTAAGTCCTTTACCTACAGAATTAACTAGCTCAAAAGATCGGTAGGAGCATACTAATGCTTATTTGACAGCCTCTACATACGGAGCATTCAATGGTTGGGTTACTAGCATGTCTTCCTCTCTAACTACCACTACTAATTGACCTTCTACATTGAACTTAATCTTTTGGTGCAAGGTAGAGGGCACAGCACCTACCATGTGAATCCATGGCCTTTCCAGTAGATAGCTGTAGGAGGGAGAGATATCCATCACTTGAAACTTCATATTAAAAGTGCACAGCCCAATTTACAAAGGCATCTCGATATCCCTCAAGACTTCTCTTCTGATCCCATCAAAAGCTCTCACGATCATCTGATTGTCTTTCATATAAGAGTAGTCAATGGGTAACCTTGTCAAAATTGACATAGGCATGACACTAATAGTAGAGCCATTATCAATAAAGACCTTGGCTATGGTATGGCTTTTATACTTGATCGTGATATGCAAAGCCTTGGCATTTTCTTCCTCCAAGGGAATCTCATCATCGCTAAATGAAATGTGATTCAGCATGACTAGATTTTCAGCCAAGTGGTTCACATATTCAACAGATACATTATGTGTCACGTATGCTCAATTCAACACTTTCAGCAGGGCATTTTGGTATGGCTCTGAATTTAATAGTAGTGATAATAATGAGATTTGTGCTAGCATTTTGTTCAACTGTTCAACAATTGAGTACTTGCTATATTTTACCAGCTTCAAGAATTCACAAACCTCTTTTTCTGACACCGACTTCTGGCGATCTTCCTTAGGTTCTACTTCGGGGTTATTTCATCTTTCTCTTTCCTTGGCTTTCTCTCTCTTAGCCTTTTCTAATATTTCTAGAGTATAGCACCTTCCACTTCGAGTAATACCTCCTACACCAGTTATATTGAAAGTGTCAGCTTTAGAGACATCCCTTTCTTACCCCTAAACTACTATATCGCAGCCATATTTCTAGGGTATAGCTTTATCATCCTTGTATGGGAAAAGAGTCAAAACTTTAAAAGTTACCGACCTGGGAATGAGTTTGTCTATGATTGACTTTGGCTTGTTCCCATAATGAATTGTCACTGGCTTTAGAAATAGTTTTACAGGCTTACCAGTCATGGACACCTCAATACTTTCTAAGTTTTCTCCTCTTTCATAGACCTCCATCTGATATGAATCCAAGAATTTTTGCACCTCTTGGCAAAATTACTCACAAGTTTCAATAGAGTGACCCATTGTCCCACTATGATATTTACAACTAGTACCGACTATATATATCCATGATAGTTGTGTGGACCCACTGGTTGTATCATGTCAGCTTTTCATAAAACATTAAACAATTGGCTGAGAGGTGTCTTAATATCTGTCACTTTTTTCTTCAAATGGCACTCCTATTCTTCATTTAAAGTATTCACATTATGATTAGGCAAGGGATTGCTACTAATATTTGGTGCAGTCACCCTTCCTGTATTAAAGCTAATCATTCCATCTTTGATCAATCGCTATACTTTATGTTTCAAGGCAGTGCAATTCTCAATGAAGTGACCAGCAATCCCATAGTGATAGTCATAATAGGCTGTAAGATCGTACCACTTAGGGCAAGGTGGCTTGAAGGGTTCTAACTTACTAGGAGCAATCAAATGACTGTTGTAAAGCTCTTGATATAATTCTGTATAAGTCATTGGGATTAGGTCAAATACAAGTTTTTCGTAAATAGTTCGTTGCTCTCGTGAACCACCAATTGGGTTAGCTGAACGAGTTTGAGGTCTTGGGATAGGCTGAGTGTTAGGGCTATATATGGTATTCTGAGGCCTAAGATGAGTTTGATATGTCTGGGGATAAGGTGACTATACAAATGGTTGGTATGGGTAAGGGAAAATGTTATTTACAGTAGGGTAATATAGAAGGTATCCTTGTGGTGAGTAGGGTTGATAACCCTCCAAATTGCTCTATCAAAGCTCACAACCTGAACTTCAGTCTCTTTCTTCTTCGGGACTCTTTTGTTAGATGCTTCACCTCCTTTCAACTTGCCATTCTTGATGGCACTCTCAATAATTTCTCTCAAAATTACCATATCAGTAAAATTTTTGGTTGTATTCCTTATCATTTTTTTTATAATAGGGAGGTTTTAAAGTACTAACAAATAGCACTGTAGTCTCTTTCTCAGTCAGAGGAGGTTGTACCTGAAAAGCTACATCCCTCCATCTCTGGGCATATTCTTTAAAAGACTCGTTTGCTTTTTTTTTTTAGGTTCTATAAAGATAAACGATCAGGAGCCAAATCGATAATATGTCGATATTGACTGATAAAGTCATGAGCAATATTGCTCTAAGAGCGAATGCGGGTTCTATCTAGCTGAACATACCCACCTAGTAGTAGAGCCTGTAAGGTTATCTTGAAAAATATACATCAAGAGTTTTTTATCATGAGCATGAGCTGCCATCTTTCTGCAATACATGGTGATGTGAGTTTTGGGGTATTTCGTACCATCATATTTTTTGAATTCTGATACTTTGAACTTTGGTGGAATGACTACATCTGGGACTAAGCACAGCCCAACAGCATTAACAGAACCATAAAATCCAATCCCTTCCACAGCCCGTAACCTTTGTTCTAGCATACTAATCTTTGTATCTTCTTAAGACTCTGTCACTTTTACTTTCTCTTTATTTTTCATGTCATCTAGGTCAGAAATCGGTTCTACTACTTTTTCAATAAAGACAAGATTTACATAGCTATGGTAATGCGCTAGATTGAAAGCTGATAACATTCTAGGATATGTAGGATATGCAAAGTGTTGTGGTGGAACCTCTTGTGTAGACGAGGCTTGAGGTGGACCAAAACCTGAAGGATACAAAGGGTCAGTCACTTCTTGTAATAGGGGAACTTGTTGGCTTGTGTTTTCTTCTACTCATTTTTCTTTGTTCAGCTTATTGAGAGCATCTAGAATCTTGCTCAACTCATTTCCAATTTTTTTCTGTGCTTTTTCTAGCTTTCCATATCTGTAAGAGTTTTCATGCTCTATTTGTCTGGCTCTGGCTCTTGTGTTGTATCGATGAATAGGGTTTTCGCTAAATGGAGCTATCCTTGAACCTTAAGTACCATATCTTAGAATTAGTAAATTTGCATGACTATCTCATGGTTACTTTATTAAGTGTAATGAATGAGAATGCAATAAATGAGAATGCATGTATGCAAAGAACATTTGCCTTAAAAACGATATTTAACTAAAAGATTTCATTTATTCCAAAAAACTTTTATTTACATTGAGTTTATCATCCTAGAATTATAATCATAAAATTGCTTGATCTGTTCATACTGGGCTTCTACTTCTTCGATGAAGTTTAACAGACGATGTCCATATTCTTCTATTGGGGCCACCACTTGTTTCAATGCCTCTGTCTTTTTCACCATCTCTCTTACCTTGCATACCCCTTTACAAATTTGGGTTGTTAGGTGCTCAATGTATTTCTGTCTTCAAAAGTTCTCTATCTTACCATACTAGATTTGGTATGATAACTCTCTATGCTCCCTAACTAGTGCAGCAATATGGTCTTCTTGTTCATTCAGCTTTTGTCTCAGCCTGCCTAAATAGCTATTCAGCATGTTATTCTTTGTCTGTACTTGGGTACTTTTTTCTTCCAATTCAGCATACCCGTGCTTCAATTTTGCATTCTTTTCAGTCAGCTCAACAATGGTTATCTCTTTGGCCTTTTCTCTCACACATAACCTTTTATGTTCTTGGTGTAGCTCTGCTAAGTCTTCAACAGCTGTATCACGTTCTCTAGCAATCTTGCGAACTCTAGCTTCATGACTTTTAGCTCTATCTTTCCATCGGTCTTTTTCTTCTCAAAGCTTCTGGATTTCTTGCTTTAACTTACCCTTTTCAGACTCAAATTCTTTTGTCGCAAGCTCTAATTATGATGGTGTCTCTTCAAGTTTTTCTTCTGTTGGTGGTTGAAAGCTTTCATAAGTGAATGCCATTTTTTGTCTTCGTTTTGCTCTCCAAACTAAATACCCTGGAGTGACTTTATTAGTAAACGGTCAAGGACTCACTCTTCGAGGATTTTTTCATGCTTTAATCATCTTATTCATCCTCTGAAATGCTTTTAGCTCACTGTAAGAGAAATTTAACTGATGAAGCCCATGCGTCATAGGAATGAACTGTTCTACCCCAAACTACTTCTCACTAGGAGTGGTGCATAATTTATCGCTCCCTATAAACCCAAAAGTGGGGCCACTGTATTATCCCTACATTGATACAACATAGGCTCATGATTCATCCATGGGGCCAACCATCTTACTTCAGCACTGGTCAATCTTTGTAGAAAAGTTATCCATTCCTTTTTAGACTTTTGTTTTGACCACCCACTTTCATAGAATTCCTTAATCGAAGCTCGATTACGAATATAAAGCTTCAAGAAAGCACCTTTTTCCCATTCGAAATGGCTTTTTATCCATAAGTATAATAACTGCATATAGCCTATAAAACGCCTTCTATTTTGACGACAGTAACTCAAAGATCTGATAGTCTCTGCTAATATTACCATTGAAGGGTTACAGCCATTGATCACACTCTCGAAGAAGTCAACCACTGCTATCTTAATATAACCCAAAACTTTTGGGAAGATCACTATTTCGTATATGACTAAGGCAAAATCTAACCCCCGTTCTTCGTTGGCATGTTGCACTAGAAACTCATGAAAGAACTTCCAAGGTAAGCAAACCTGTTCTTGTTTCTTCTTTGTATGAGAATCCATAACTTCTTTGTCTATCCCCATGAGTTAAGCCAAACCCTTATGAAATCTTGACTTGTGTTTTTTGGCATATATCTTATCAGGAGCCTTGAGGTGCAAACCCAATAAAATTGAATATTCTTCGATGCTTGGTGTCATATCAACTTTATTAAAGATGAAACACTTATATGCAGGATCCCAGAATTACGTTACAGCTCTGATTAATTGATCATCGATGACTACTGCAAGAAGGTATGCTATATGCCTATGTTTCTGGCAAAACTACTCTTGTCTTGACAGACTCATCTTCTTTCATATGTCAACCAAATCCTTTAAATTATTTTGTTTGAGAAAGATAAATGTTTCTTTAGATAAAGTTGAATCATATCTAATTGGTAAACAATCCCCCATCTTCAGTTGAATCTTTTCTGACTGGACCCTTACTTCGTTGGGTGACTTACAAGGTGTTAATACAGATGAAGAATAAACTAGTCATGCTGTGGAGTCCATGAAAAATTTTTGTTGAAGACCGTCTTTCAAGCAAATATTTTTTATGCAACTTTATGATATAAGTATGAACCAATGCAAAAGGATGAGAGAAAAGGTCAGTATACCCAGAAAAAAAGAATAAATAAATAACTAAGTAAATTAAAACATCACAAAGAATAAGAGGAATGAATCCTATGCTTTTGGTTAATTCTAAAAAAGAAGAATGATGGCTCTATCTATAGGTTAGGCACTCTTAAAGTTCACTATATGTGGTTTGAGGTTAAAGTCTAAAGGTTTTCATATTGCTCCTTACATCATTGTCCATTACAAACTAGTAAGGTACCCTAATCCTCACCCATTACAAGCTACAAGCAAAAAAGTTCAATTTGAGTGAGAGTATTTCGCTAGCCATTGTGGAGGCATTAGACCTCACGAAAGCAATAGGTATTTTACTCCCTCCTAGAGGGACGGAGCTCGAGTATAGAGCTCATGTTATGCATATGCATATGAATGACATAATTAATAAAGTACATAAACATGAATGAATAAAAGAATCTATACAAAAGGTTCAATTTTATTAGGCTTTTTGATAACACAAATTTATTTGCTGGCCTGACTCTCAGACGTCTCCAGCAAAGTCGCCAAGCTGTCATAACGTCTAAATCCGAGGATCCATCACTAGACATTGACTTGAAGGAGTCGTCACCAATCTTTTTTATCTAGGTGCAATTGGCCACCTAAGGAATCTATCATTTCAATGAACATCTAAGTTTAAGGGTCCCTAAAAGAATAGGTTCAAGTCTACTAACCAGAAAAGGATTCGGGATTTGGTTACGTGTAAGGAAGGTTATAGGACCCTCACAACGCCCATCGAAAGATGGTACCCGCTTAATTTTATACTATCCAATAAACCTTAAAATTTTACCAAGTAATTAATTATTGAAAATTATTCTCAATTGACTCTAATACTTTTAGCAGAAAATTGAAAAAATTCCCTCACCTCGAGAGTATGAAAGAAAACTATTGTTTCATTTACAGAGGCTCCATTGTTGGATTATTTAACATTAAAGAAAATTCAAGAAAATAAAAAAGAAGGAAAAAAATTGCTTTTGTACAAAAAAAATTGATACTTTCAACTTTTCCTCAAAAATTTGTTTAGAAACTTTAATTTCGAGGAAAATTGATACTTTTAACTTTTTCCCAAAAATATTTTTTTTTAGAAAGCTTATTTTCAAGGAAAATTGATACTTTCATCTTTTCCTCAAAAATAATTTTTTAGAAAAGCTTATTTTCAAAGAAAATTGATACTTTCATCTTTTCCTCAAAAATATTTTTTTAGAAAACTTATTTTCAAGGAAAATTGATACTTTCAACTTTTCCTCAAAAATATATTTTTTTAAATTTTATTTAAAGAAAATTAAATTAAATTAAATTAAAATTAAAATGAAAATAAAATTAAAAAAATAAAATAAAAATAAAATAAAACAAAATAAAATAAAATGTATTAAAAATTATAATCTAATAAATAAATAATAAAAATAATAATAATAAATAAATAACCTGGAAATGGCTCGACTTAGCGGCTCGGCTCGACACGGCTTGAGGAAGAAAAGACGGCTTGAAGGTGCAACTCGGCTCGAATCGGCTCGACTTCGAAAATGGCTCGCACTCGGGTTGAACACGGATCGAAAGCAAGTTGACGCTCGGGTCGGGTCACTCGATTTCAAACTGCGCGGATCCTCTAGGCACAGTAACGCCAAAACGATGTCATTTTCATTGGATATAAAAAGGCTAATTCCTCTATTTTTTAGCAGACCGAGCCTTCCCTCTCTCTCTCTTTCCTTCTTTTCCTCTCCCTTCTCTCTAAACAGATGAAGAACTTCAATTGAATTCTCATCAGATTCTAGAAATTTTCATCGAAATCTGGGTTTTTCGATAAAAGTTCATTGTAAAGCTGATCGATTTTTGAAAATAGTCATCAAAAACTGGGAAGTTGGCCAGAAAATTCAAACTTGGCCGAAAAAGTCACTGAAAAATTCAAACTTCACTGGAAAATTCAATTGAAATCTAGAAATTTTTTAGAAATTTTCAAAAAAAAAATTCATCAAAAATTTTAAAAAATTCCCACAGATTCCTAAAGCTATTCTAATGTACAAAAACCCTTTTTTAGCTTCTGTTTCTTCTCTGTTCACTCTCTCTCAGCCAGTGTCTGCCTTTTTGTGTCTATTGGTCCTTTGATTCGTGGATCTATTTATAGGGATTGATCAGAAGAGTTTCTGATCAATCCCAACTCCTCCTTGGATTGTGATTCAATCATTGAATCCAATATGGACTTTGATTGAATCCCAAATTCACGGTAGGATTCCTCAAATTTCATTCCAATCTCAGTCGAATAAAAAGAAAAAGAAAATCAAATCAAATAAAAAATGTTAATAGATAATTAAAGAAAAATAATTAGATAAATAAAAATATTAACAGATAAATAAAAATAATAATAGTTAAATTATAATATATAAATAGATAAATAATAATAAATACATATATATTATAATATATAAATAGATAAACATATATAAATATTAAAAATATATAAATAGATAAATATATATAAATATTAACAGATAAAAAATAAATATATATTAATAAATAGTAATAATAAATAAATACATAAGATACAAAAAAAATATAAAATATAAATATAAATATAAAATAAAGATATAAAATACAAAATAAAAAATAAAATGGGCCTACCCATTTGGACTAGACCCAATTGATCCGGGACTAGACCAAATTGGGTGTCTACCCTTATTCGAAATCGAAAAAAAAAAGGTATGAAAATAGGCATGAAAAGGTAAAAGTAAATAATGGGTATTCACATAAAAGAATAATGTCATGGAAATGCATTAGGTTTATCAGTTTCATTAAAATGATAAAAGATAATACGAAATTCAAGTACATAAAAAAAAAGATCTATATTCTTAAAAAGCCTAAAATGATAAGCAGTTTCAATCAATCTCTCCAAAATTATACCCTTGGATGATTGGACAATGGGTTACCACTGACATTGGATGCCATATTTCCACCAGTATCGAAATTTATCAGTCCTCCCTTGATTAGACTCTGCACCATATGTTTAAGAGGGATAAAATTTTTGATCGAATGGCCTGCCACCCCAAAATGATAGTCATAGTGAGCAGTGGAGTCATACCATTTGAGATATGGAGGTTCAGGTTGTTTTGCAAAAACAAAAGGAATCAAATAGTTTTTGTAAATGTTTTAGTACAAATCTGTGTAGCTCATAGGAATAGGGTCAAATGTTGGCTTTTCTTGGTTTCGTGATTCTCACACACCACTTAGTGAGGTAGTTGGACGAACAGAGGGCCTAGGTATGGATGGATAAAAAAGTCATGGAGTTGATTGAAAAACTGTAATAGAGATATTACTTGTAAGAGAATAATATGTGGGATAGATTGACTGATGGTAGTTTCTAGATTACTACCTGTTGAAACTCACAGTTTGAGTCTTACATTTTTTTGTAGGCATCTATTTAACAATAGATAATTCTCATTCTTTCAGTTTGTCGTTCTTGATTGTATTTTCAATGATCTCCCTTAAAACTACCATATTAGTAAAATTCTTAGTCGTGTTCCCTATCATCTTCTTATAGTATGATGACTTTAGAGTACTTACAAATAACACTATCGTTTCCTTTTCCATTAGGGGAGGTAGTTCCTGGGCAGCAACATCTTGTCATCTTTGGGCATATTTTTTGAAGGACTTAGATGCTTTATTCTTTATCTCTTGTAATGAAAAGTGATTAGAGGCCATATATATGATGTGACGGTATTGGTTAATGAAGGATCGAGTCAAATCTTTCTATGACTTTATGCGAGTCCTGTCCAACTGAACATACCACCTCGTAGCAGAATTGGTTAAGCTATCACGAAACACATGCATGAGCAACTTCTCATTACTAGCATGTGTCATCATCTTACGATAATACATCGTGATGTGTGTAATGGGCCATTTAGTATTATCGTACTTATTAAATTTTGATACTTTGAATTTTAGGGGAATCACAACATCTGGAACTAGACAAAGGTTAGCAGCATTCATAGATCCATAAAAATCAATGCCTTCCACAAACTGCAATCTTTCTTCAATTGTACTCATGGCTTGATCAGTCTTAGGGTCTTCTAGAGGTGTAGCTATTTGCAACTTCACTTTTTTTTGTTTTATTCATTTTAGGTATTTGGATGGGCTCATTTGCCTTTTCAGCAAAGATAGGATTGGTATAGCTCTGAACATTCCCTTATTTATAATTTAGGAATGTGGTTTTGTTGTTGCTAAAGGTTTAAACTAGTTTGGGCTTAATGTGGAGCAAAACTTAGAGGATATAGTGGCTAAGTACCTTTATGTAAGATGTTTTCTTCTATTGTTTTCCCTCTATTTATCTTTTTTAAAGCTTTGAAAATCTTGCTTAACTTCCCTTCAATTACTTCTTAGGCTTTTTTTAACCTCTCAAATCGATTCTCATTGTCTTGCTCCATCTTCCTGGCTCTAGCTCGAGTATAGTATTGGTGTTGAGCTATTCTTGAACCTTGATTTTCCATAATTATGGTACAAATTTAGAATGATGTTTATGGACCCATCAGATTATGCATGAGAATGAATGCATGCATACACAACAAAAAAAAGGTTAGTACGCATAATATGTAATCCGCATGTATGTTTATGAGTATGCACAAAAAGAAATGAAAAAAAAAATAAGACAAGCAAATCTATTAGTCACCTCAATAAAAAAATAAAGAATAAACACTATAAAGCAAGCAAAATAATAACATGACCCTAAATTTTGGGTTATCTATAAAGGGTGGAAGGACATGGCTCTATCTATGGTTAGGCTTCTAAAGTTAATTACATAAGGTTTGGATTATTTGTAAAAAATTCTCAAATTATTCTTTACATCATAGTCCATCACAGACGAGTAAGGCACCCCAATCCTCACCCATCATAAGCTACAAACAGAAAGGGTTCACTTTAAGTGGGAGTGTTTCACAGACCCATAGAGAGATATGAAGTCTCATAAGAGCATAGGTACTTCACTTTTTCTTAATGGTAGAGCCCAGGTGAAAAGCTTTATGTTATGTATATACAAATGAATGACAAATATATACAATAAATAAATGAATAACTAACAAATATAAGCAATGAAAAAAAATAAATAGGAAAGAGAAAAAAATTCCAAATTTATTAGGCAAGGCTTGGATGATAAGAAATTGTTCACTAGCCTAACTCTCAATGTCCCCAATGAAGTCATTATATTGTCATAATATATAGATTCATGTACGTATCGCTAGACATGGATTAGATGAGTCATCACCAATCTTTTTTGATTAGGTATAATTGCCCACTTAATTGCATCTGTCCTATTTAAAGAGGAGTCTCAAGATTAATTTAAGTATCTTTAATTAATAGATTATGATCTACAAAATTAGAGTTTAGATTCAGAAGTACGGTTACGCGTGAAGAAGGTTATAGCACCCCCATAGTGCCCATTCAAAAGATGGTACCAATTTGATCTCAAATTATCTAAGCCTTGAAAATGTTTATACTTTTATCAAAGTATTAAATATTGAAAATTAGTCTTAAAATTATCCCAATAGTTTAGTATAATTTAAGATAATTCTTTCATCTCAAGAGTATTCATGTAAATTAGTATCACACTCTGAAAAGGCTTTGTCATCGAATTTATTAAGGTTCTTTATTCGAAAAAATCATTAAAGTCTTTAAATAGTTTGGTAAGACTTATTTTAAAGCAGATCTTTCAATAGTTTAGAGAGATTTTATTACAAAAATATTTTAAAAATTTTGTGAATTTCATTAAGTCTCCTAATAGTTTGGTAAGACTTAATTTAAGAAGCAATCTTCTAATAATTTAAAAGATAAAAAATATCTTTTATTATTTTTTATTATCATTTTTTGAAAAAAAAAAGATGATTTATAAAATTTCTCAATAATTTGTTAGATTCCATTTAAAAAATTAAATCAATAAATATTCTTCACTGGTTTGACAGAATTCATGATTTTATTATATAAAGATTTTTATTTGAAAACAAACACGTCCATTTTATTGATTATAATATACCAAGTTTTTTTCAATTTCAAATCTCCAAATTTAGTTTTGGTAATTACAGGATGCTAAAAGTACCCATCTTTTAGCTCTTTCTCTCTCTCGCTCTATATATATATATATATATATATATATATATATATATATCTGACGCAAAACCTTTAAGATCGTGCAAAAAAAATTTTTTAATGCATAATTTATATAATCTTGATATTTGGATATAATATTTTGATTTTAGTGATATTGTACATTCAAGAACGGAGATTAGCGGGGTGAACGAGGATTTGAGCCGTACTGAAAAAAAATATTTTAAGTTTATTTTGCTTTTCGTGGGGTAAGGGTGAATTCATTACAGGCTCTAGAGAGGTTGAGCTCTGCTTAAAAAAGGTTTCTTAAAATTTAATTTTTTGAGTCTCATTAAAAAAATTATTAAAATACTTAAAATTTCATTTTACTTTTTTTAAGGCATTTATTGAAAAAAATTCTTAAAGTAATTAAAATTCACTTTGACCTATTTTCCACAAAATAGATTTTACATTTTTTTCAAATTACAAACATAAATAAAAATTGATAACAAAATTATTACGCAATGCTTTTAAAATTAAAAATCATATTAAAAATAATTATAAATTTTTAATATTTATGATTGAATATCAAATTTTAGTTTTTATTAGTATTGTTCTTGTTGTTATTATTATTTTTCATAATTTAATATATTTAATTAAATCTCCATTAAATAAAATTTTGGGCTAGGCGACTGTGTACATCTTCTTATTGAAAAAAAAAAATCAAATTTCTCAATCTACAAATAAGGGAGAAAAAATATTTAATATTTATTTAATCACAATTTATAAAATAATTAAATGTTATTTTATAAAAACTAAAAAGTATAAAATCAATTTTGGATAAAAATAATTTTAAAAAATTTTATTATCTTTTTTAATTAATATAAATTATATCATAAAATATTTTAGAAATAAGTGATTAAAATTGGTTTTTTAAAATTTTTAGCACTCACTTTTTGGGGGTAATGTTAATTATATTTTTCATCAAGATCAATTTGTCAAAAAATAGTATTAAAAATTACTTTCTCATAATGATAAAATCGAGTCAATCCCAATGTAATAATTTATCACCCCATTTATATAAGTTTTCTGTCACAAAATTTTTAAATTGTTATGAAATAAGATAATGTAATTATTGAGTACAAATTATTGTAGTTTTTAGACGAATCACCTCACACTAAACACTCTAAGTAAACTATCACAAGATAACAGCGTGAGAAAAAAACCTAAATAAAGGTCTTTAGGAAAAATTCATGAAATTTTTTAATATAAATGATTCAATTAAAATTTTAATTAAAAAAAAACCAAACCGATATATTAATAGAATTTAATGAAAAAATTAATAATATTTAAAAAATATTTAAAATACTGTTTAAAATTCAAATTCAATCAATACATATTCAATAATAAATATTTTGATAAAATTTTTATTAAAAATAATTATGTAAAAATATATCAAAATTTATTTTTTTTTTTTTCAAAATTTACATACTTGATTTATATAAAAAAATTTTTTAACCTATCAATTTTAACTTTTAATTTTAATTTTTATTTAATAATTTTTAATTAAATTTTCATAAATTTTACTTAAAAAAACTTCCTCTAAAACGTCTGCGAAACATGGTGGCTCAAGCTGTATCCCACTACATGCGGAACAACACGAGAAAAAAAAAAAGTAGAAAACAAAAAACTTGCGGACAGATCATTAAATCAAGCACATGTGATGTGCTCATTATGGGCTACAACTTTTCTCCATCTATGGCAGAAAATCAATCACTCAATCCACTTGGTACATACTTCTTTATTATAGCCGCCTAATCAGCCACTTCTAAAGTAGTAATTGAACATGCCAAGGTAAGAGAATTTTGCTTTGGCAGAAAAGAAGAAGAACATGGGAGACCTTAAAAAAACAGGTTTATATTTTGCAATTCTTGATTTTGACGATGATGACAATGATTCCAACATGTAGAAGCCATGCTTCAGTCAGTTCACACGAAAGCAATAGCCTCAGCTTCTTCTATTGCAATGGCTCATCCACTGAATGCTTCGCCCGTCATGATCAGCACGACTTAGGATTCGAGTTCTTGTTGGAGCTGGAAACGAGCCAAATGGTTTTTGAAATTGTTAGGCTAAAAAGCCTCTATCAAATCACACCAACGAAAGTATAATCAAATAATAAATCAAATATATAAGAGACAATAATTTAATATGATTTGGTTCAATTAACCTATATCTACGGATGAAAAATAAGATTACTAGTTGTAGAAAATTACAAACATACATTAAAATATATCAACCACTCAATAATTAATACTTATAAACCCTCTTAATTTCTTCTATTTTTACAGAATATTCTTAATCCAAACAAATATATATCTATGTACACTTTTTCAATACAACCAAATATATACTCATATGTACCTATGCATCATACCTCTGTAGATCCTCTCAGTCTCTTCTAATCCACTCACAAACAAACATATATACCTATAAGATGTAAATTTTTAGTAGTTTTATGGTGTGTCTATCTTACAAAATCCTACAACTCTCTTATATCTTTTTCTTATACTTAATCCTACAGAGACTTCACATGTTTTTAACTATATAAACTTGCTTATTAAGAATCTCTCTCTTTTTAGAATTTTTCTTCTGTAAGTTAAACTTGCTAATTAAAAATTTATTTTCCTTTAGAATTCTTCTTTTGTAAGTGTTCTTGTCCATCAAGTAATATCTAATAAATTTCAAATAAATCTCTTATAGGATTTAAGTTATTATTTTTAACAATCTCTACTTTGATCAAATTTAATCAATAATCTATCTTCATGCTAGACATACTTGGCTCCACCTATAATAGAAGTCTCACAATCATCTTCTCTTGTATGCCTTTACACCTTATACAAATCGATTTTCATAACACGAACTCAAACTTCTTCCTTGAATCGAGCTCTTCTAAACTTGCCTCTTTTCATGTTTTGAACCATGTTCTGATATCATTTGTTAGGGATCACCATAGCTCAAATACCACTTGTTAGGCTAAAGAGTCGCTATCCAATCACATTAGTAGAAACACAATCAAACAATAAATCAAACACACAAGAGATAACAATTTAAAATGGTTTGATCCAACTGACCTACGTCAACGGATGAAAAATAAGATCCATTAGTTATAAAGAATTACAAACATATATCAAAACATATCAACCACTTAACAATCAATACCCACATGCCTTCTCCAGCTCTTTTAGTCCTACGGAGTATTTTCAACCAAACTAAACACCTATTTATGTGCACCATTTTAACATAACCAAACACATACTCATATGCACTCATACATTATATTTATATGGACTCTTTCAGTCTCCTCTAGTTCACTTATAAACAAACATCCACTCCTATAAGACGTAAATCTCTAGTAATCTTATGAGATGTTTACCTTTTAATACCCTAAAGCTCTCTTATATATTTTTCTCATACTTAATCCTGTAGAGACTTCACTTATTTATATGTTGGAAATATTGACTTAAATCCCATAAGAGATTTGTTAGAGATTTGTGTTGAGATTTAATCAGATATTGCTTGATGGACAAGAAGACTTGCAAAAAGAAGAATTTTCAAGAGAAAGAGGATTCTTAATAAGGTAAGTTATTGACTTGCCAAGAGAAGAATATCTAAAAGAAAGGGATTCTGATAGGCAAGTTTGCACTTACAAGGAGAAGAATTCTAAAGAGGAGAGGGATTCCTTATGAGCCAAATTTGTATGGTTTATAAATATGTGAAGTCTCTACAGGGTTAGGTACGAGAAAAAAGATGTAAGAGAGTTGTAGGGTTTTGTGGGATAGACACCCCATAGGAGTATTGGGGCTTTATATCTTATGGGTGTGTATGTTTGTTTGTGAGTGGACTAGAGGAGACTGATAGGGTCCACATAAGTATGATGTATGGGAACATATGGGTATGTGTTTGGTTATATTGAAAGGGTGCACTAGGGTTTAGGTTTGTGTTTGTTTGGGTAAAGAATACTTCATAGGACTAGAGGAGATTGAGAGTGTCTTATGAGTATTGATTGTTGAGTGGGGTTGATGATATGATGTATGTTTGTAATTCTCTACAACTAGTAGATCTTGTTTCTCATCCGTGGATGTAGGTCAGTTGGACCGAACCACGTTAAATTGTTGTCTCTTGTGTGTTTGATTTATTGTTTGATTTCGCTTCCACTGGTGTGATTGGATTGGAGGCTTTTAGCCCAACAAATGGTATCAGAGTTGTGGTGTTCCCCAACAAGCGGTATCAAAGTTGAAGGTTCAAAACGTGAGAAGAGTTGAAGATTCAAGATATGGAAAGAGTCGAAGGTTCGAGACGGGAAAGAGTTGAAAGTTCGAGGTTTGGGAAGTTCATGGTTTGAGACATGGGAAGAAGCAAATCCAAAAGAGCTCGATTCAAGAGAAGAGTTCGAGTTCAAGTTTTGAAGATTGAGGATTGGTTTGTATGAAGCGTGAAGACACAAGAGAAGAGAATATGATTGTAAGACTTCCATTGTAGGTGGAGCCAAGGATGTCTAACATGAAGACAGATAATTGATGGAATTAGAGTCAAGGTGGAGATTGTTGGGAATATTGACTCAAATCTGATAAGAGATTTGTTTGAGATTTGTTTGAGATTTATCAGATATTGCTTGATGGACAAGAAGACTTGCAAAAGAAGAATTTCAAGAGAAAGAGGATTCTTAATAGGTAAGTTTGACTTACAAGAGAAGAATTCTAAAAGGAAAAGGATTCTTAATAGGCAAGTTTGACTTACAGTAGAAGAATTCTAAGAGGAGAGAGATTCTTAATGAGCAAGTTTGTATGGTTATAAATATGTGAAGTCTCTACAGGGTTAGGTATGAGAAAAAAGATGTAAGAGAGTTGTAGGATTTTGTGGGATAGACATCCCATAGGAGTATTGGGGCTCTACGTCTTATGGGTGTGTATGTTTGTTTATGAGTGGACTAGAGGAGACTGAGAGGGTCCACATAAGTATGATGTATGGGAACATATGGGTATGTGTTTGGTTATGTTGAAAGGGTGCACTAGGGTTTGGGTTTGTGTTTGTTTGGGTAAAGAATACTTCATAGAACTAGAGGAGATTGAGAGTGTCTTACGAGTATTGATTGTTGAGTAGGGTTGATGATATGATGTATGTTTGTAATTCTCTACAACTAGTGGATCTTGTTTCTCATCCGTGGATGTAAGTCAATTAGACCGAACTACGTTAAATTGTTATCTCTTGTGTGTTTGATTTATTGTTTGATTTCACTTTCGCTGGTGTGATTGGATTGGAGACTTTTAGCTCAACATTATAATCACACAAATTTACTTATTAAGAATCTTTTTTCTTTTAAAATTCTTTTTTAGTAAGTCAAATTTATCTATTAAGATTTTTTTTTAAATTCTTCTTTTATAATTTTTTTATCCATCAAATAATATTTAATAAATCTCAAATAAATCTCTTATGAAATTTGAGTTATTATTTTTAATAATCTCCGTATTGACTTAAATTCTATCAGAAACAAGAAGAAGGCTGCAGCAGAGAGGTAGAGTTTCCACCAACACCCTTAATCCTGGCAATGCAGCTTGTGGTCGTGATAAGTTCGGCAACTTGTGCACTCCACCAGGTAATACAGATGTTAAAAGATCTGAAAATTGCAAAGGGAGTACGTTCAATCGTGGCTGCCACCAACAGCGCAAATGAGTTGTTGATTTGCCAATATTCAGTGGCTTACAGGGTATAAAATCTTCCCCTTCGGCCCCCTCCCTTTCCCTACTACGTTCTTTTTTTTTTTTTTTCTTGTTTCTCTTTTTTTCCTCACTAGTTCAAGTCAGACCTTAGATGTTCGATCGTGATCGGTTTCGAAGTATCAATGTATCATTATCTATCATAGAAAATTATAATCGTTTCCAACTTTGGAATATATAATTAATTTTTATGTGGTGATTCTTTTGACTCAGTTGTCAGACACAGATATACAGAATTTTCATCCTTTTTTTGTTTAAAAGCTAAGTAATTTTGATTAAAAAATAGCTAATTAATTAAAGACTCAATGCTGATCTTTTTGGGGTCCTTATTTTTTATTAAAATTAAAACTCGCTGAGCGCACAAGTTTTACAAAAAAAAAAAAAAAAATGTTATATAACAAATGAACCAAAAAGCAAGTTGTCATGAAACATCCAGAAGGTGTAGAGGTGGTCACAATGTTGAATTTTTAGTTGTATAGATGCTCACCGGAAGGGTGGGGATTTATTATAACTTTATATTTAGTATTAATAATTTATTATTTATTTAAATTTAATTTAATATTTTGAATTAAAAAAATTTTTTTTTTGCTTGAATTAATGTTATCTAAATTTATCCATTGAAATTTAATTTATATAATAAAAATTTAAAAAATAAAGAAATTATTTTTAAAAAAATAAAAATATATATATAATATAAAATTATATATTTTATTCACATCGGATTAGTCAAAGCTTGAGTTTTAAATTTATTGTCTAAAATTCAACTCAAAATTTAAATTAATTTAAAAATTTTATCTAATAAAAAATATCCTTTTAAAAAAATAAAATATTAAAATAATTCACGTATATATTACACAATTATAATAATTTATATATATTTTATTTAGGTAGGACGAAGCCTGAGTTCAAGGCAGCTACCCCATCTGGAATCTTGACAAATAAATTTTGTTATTAGTAATTCACCAAAAAATTTAATGATTTCCCCACTAAAATCTAAAAAAAAGAAGTAGAATTATTAAAAACAAATCCAAAATTTTTAAATTTTGGTTTTTTTCCCCCACAAATTTGTAAAACAGCATTTAAGTATAGGTCTTTTATTATATTGAAAGGCATAAAAATATATTAACAAAATCAAAAAGATAATTGAGTAAAATAATAGTTCATAACGTAAATATAAAATTATTATTATTATTGGTAGTTAATATAATAACTTTTTTTTTATTTTTGTTGGTATTAAATCTTAAAAAAAAAGAATTTCAAAAAGTTTAGAAGATTCTTAAAAACAATTATAATGGGTGAAAGAAAAATAACTATTTGCTAGGAATCGAACAATTAAATAAAAGAAAAGAAAAAATTGTGGAAAATGAGATCTAAGTTAATTTAGTGTAAATTTCACAATAAGATTTTTACTAAAAAAACTAAATAAACATTTTTTTTACTTTCTTTTATTTTAGTGTGGTCAAGTAAGCTTATTTGAAATTTGAAAATTTTTATTTAAGTTTTTAGATTTAGATTAATTTTGAAAGCATAATATAAAGATTCAATTTTTTTTAAGATATCAAATTCATTTTTATTTTTTGAAGTTATGTGATATATTTTTGTTTAGGCACAATAAATTTATTTAATTACACCATCCCAAAAGTAAACTTGAATAAACATCCTTTTGAACTTTAGATAAAAAGTATTTCTAAAACAACTATATATGAAAAATTTTAAAAGAATTATGAAGAAAAATTTTTTATATAAAATTGAATTTTTATATTTTTTAATTTTTATACAAATATTTTAATATTTATATTTTTAGAAATATTTGAGAAATTTGATTTTGTTTTGTTTTTTTCTATAGAAAAGAAGTACATAGTCGCCTAGCCCAAAATTTTATTTAATGGAGATTTAATTTAAATATATTAAATTATAAAAATAATAAAATAATAACATAACAATAATAAGGAAAAATTAAAAATTTCATATTTAACCGTAAATGTTAAAAAAAATTATGATTGTTTTTAATATAATTTTATATTTTGAAAACGTTGCATAATAATTTCGTTATCTATTTTTATTTGTACTTGTAATTTTTAAAAATATGAAAAACTATTATACGGAAAAAAAGTCAAAGTGAATTTTAATTACTTTAAGAATTTTTTTTTCAATAAAAGTCCAAAAAGAGTAAAATAAAATTTTAAATACTTTAATAGCTTTTTTAATGAGACTCAACAAAATAAATTTTTAAATTTTTTTTTTAAGCAGGGCTCAAAATATCGAGAGCCTGAAATAAATTCATCCTTACCCCATGGAAAGCAAAATAAACTTAAAATAATATTTTCCAGTACGGCTTAAACCCCCCATTCACCCCACTAGTCTCCGTTCTTAGATGTATATTGTCACTAAAATCATAACATGATATCCAAATATCAAGATCTTCGTATAAATTATGCATTAGAATTTTTGTGCGGTCTTAAAGTGTTTTGCTTTGTGAAAAGGAGCTAAAAGATGGGTACTTTTAGCTAAAAGATGATTTATATAACACGAATCCTGAGTCGTGCTGATCATGACGGGCGAAGCATTCAGTGGAAGAGCCGTTGCAATGGAAGAAGCTAAGGCTATTGCTTTCGCGTGAACTGATGGAAGCATGGCTTGTACATGACGGAATGATTGTCATCATCGTCAAAATCAGAAGAACTGCAAAATATAAACCTGTGTTTTTAAGGTCTCCCATGTTCTTCTTTTCCGCCAAAGCAAAATTCTCTTACCTTGGCACGTTCAATTATTACTTTAGAAGTGGCTGATTAGGTGGCTATCATAAAGACGTACGTACCATGTGCATTGAGTGATTGATTTTCTGCCATAGATGGAGAAAGGTAGTAGGCCCATTGTTGAGCACATCACATGTGCTTGATTTAATGATCTGTCCGTATGTACTGGGATATAGCTTGAGCCATCATGTTTCGCACAAGTTTTAGAGGAAGTTTTTTTAAGTAAAATTTATGAAAATTTAATTAAAAATTATTAAATCAAAATAAAAATTAAAAGTTAAAATTAATAGGTTAAAAGATTTTGTTATATAAATCAAATATGTAAATTTAAAAAAATATAAATTTTGATATATTTTTAGATAATTATTTTTAATAAAAATTTTGTCAAAATATTTATTATTGAATATTTACTAATTGAATTTGAATTATAAACTGTATTTTCAACATTTTTTAAATATTATTGATTTTTTATTAAATTCTACAAATATATCGGTTTGGCTTTTTTATTAAAATTTTAATTGAATCGTTTATATTAAAAAATTTCATGAATTTTTCCTAAAAATCTTTATCTAGGTTTTTTCCTCATGCTTCTTTCTTGTGATAATTTACTTAGAAAGTGTTTAATACAAGGTGATTCATCTAAAAATTACAGTGGTTTGTACTCAACAATTACATCGCTTCATTTAGTAATAATTTAAAAATTTTTTGGCAATAAACATAAATCATTGAGGTCATAAATTATTGCTTTGGGAGTAACTTGATTCTCAACCTAAATGATGAAAAAACTTTATCATCGTGAAAAAGTAATTTTTAATATTATTTTTTGATAAAGTTACTCTCATAAAAAATATAATTAACATTATGCTAATAAGTTAACCACTAAAATTTAAAAAAACTAATTTTTTAATCACTTATGCTAAAAATGTTTTATAATATAAATTTATATTAAATAAAAAAGATAATAAAATTATTTAATAAATTTTTTTAAAAAATTATTTTTATCAAAATTGATTTATACTTTTTAATTTTTTATAAATTGTTGATTAAATAAGTATTAAATATTTCTTTTTTTCCCTTAATTTGAAGATTGACAAATTTGAATTTGTTTTATTGTTTTTTTCAATAAGAAGATGTACACAGTCGCCTAGCAAAAATTTTATTTAATGGAGATTTAATTTAAAATATATTAAATTATGAAAAATAATAATAACAATAATAAAAAAACTAAAATTTTTATATTCAATCATAAATATTAAAAAATTTATAATTATTTATAATATGTTTTTTATTTTAAGAACATTGCATAATAATTTTGTTATCAATTTTTATTTATGTTTGTAATTTGAAAAAAATATGAAAATCTATTATGCGGAAAATAAGTCAAAGTAAATTTTAATTACTTTAAGAATTTTTTTCAATAAAAACCCCAAAAAAAAGTAAAATGAAATTTTAAATATTTTAATAATTTTATAATGAGACTCAAAAAAATAAAATTTAAGAAACCTTTTTTAAGCAGAGCTCATCCTCTCTAGAGACTAATAAATTCACCCTTACCCTTAAAATATTTTTTCCAGTACGGCTCAAACCCCCGTTCACCCCACTAATATACATCGTTGAATGTACAATATCACTAAAATAAAAACATGATATCTAAATATCAAGATCATATAAATTATGCATTATAATTTTTTTTGCACGGTCTTTAAGGTTTTGCTTCAGATTTTTTTTTTAATTTAGAGAAAAAGAGCTAAAAGATGGGTTCTTTTAGCATCCTTTAATTACCAAAACTAAATTTGGAGATTTGAAATTGAAAAAACCTTAGTATATTATAACCCATAAAATGGACGTGTTTGTTTTCTTCAAATTAGGCCACAATAGTTGTTTAAAATAATTTCAAGTGACAAATTGTTTAAAATTATTCTTTGATTTCAAAATAAATGAAATAAATCACTCAAAAAAATTAATTCAGTTGCACGTTACATTATTTATCTGGTAATTTATACAAGTTCAAAACAAATTGAATAAAAAATTAAAGTTTAAAATTTACTAAATTTTGTTACATAGTAAAAAGGCTATATTAATTCACATTTATTTTAGGTGAAGACATTAATTTGTCTAAAAAGAATATAACATTAAAGCATCCAAACTTATCAATAGTCGACATATTTTAAAAGAAAAAACATTTACCTATATCTTAATTGGATAATAAGAGAAAAAAATAGGAAACATTTGAAGGAATATATCCCTCACGGGCAAAAAGCTCCAATAAAGTCCCGCCAAAATATCTGGCCTTTTTTGGAAAGTCTTCCATGACCCATTTGATCAATACATTAATTTAATTTTTTTTTTTCAGTCACTCTCTTAGTCGCTTATTAGTTGTTCCTTTACAAAAATCCAGTTTGTCAAATGGTGTTTGGCTTTAATACATTAATTTTCAAGTTGTATATAAAAAAAGAAACGTGAAATTGTAGTAAATTGACCCCCCCCCCCCCCAAAAAAAAAAAAAGAAGAGAGGAAGAAGAAGGGAAAGAGAATGTTGTTTCAAAATTTCATTGAAATACAGTATTGACTCTTGGCTTCACTGTCCAGGAGTTAACTTCCAAGCTTTCTTGATCTGTGATCCCTTTCTTCATATCTATCTCTCTGTTTGTCTGTTTTTTCCCCCTGCAATGGAGAATACAAGCAAACGAAGTACCTTTTGCCTTCAAAACCTGTTATTTCTCTTTCTTCCATGGCTCTTTTTCTTAATTCAGTACCTTGCTGTCCCTGTTACAGGAGACTCCCTGGTCCCTTTACCCTTCTCAGGAATTTTAGTGCTTTACTTCATGCTGGACGCGAAATTACTCTCATCAAAGAATTTTGTGCAAACATTGATAACGGCCAAAGGCTAAACTTGACCTTCACTCCAAGTCCTGATATCTCTGATTCTTATGCTTTCATCAACGGTATTGAAATCGTTTCCATGCCAACCAATCTGTATTACAAACAAGCAAGTGATGCTGGGATTTTTTTTCTAGGCCAGGAAAGCTTGTACTCCCTAGGAAACAACTCCGCCCTTGAGATGGTGTATCGAGTCAACGTTGGTGGGAAGCAAATCTCTCCAGGAGCTGACACTGGGATGTTTCGTAGCTGGTTAGATGACGAACACGATTTGACAATAGCGAAACCAAGTGCTCTTCCTGTTAATAGCAGTATTAATCTCACCTTCAGCAATATACCATCGTTCTCTGCTCCAAGAGAGGTTTATGTAACTGCCAGGACCATGGGAACGAACAAGACGGAGAATGAGAACTACAATCTGACATGGGAGTTTCATGTTGATTCTGGGTTCAATTACTTTGCAAGGTTACATTTTTGTGAGTTTCAGAGAGAGATAGCAAAACAAGGTGACAGAGTCTTTGAGATCTTCTTGGCTAATTTAACTGCAGAAACTCAAGCTGATGTTATTGTCTGGAGTGGTGGAAATGGGGTTCCAGTATATAGGGATTATGTAGTGGCAATAGGAACAAAAGGAAATCTAAAGCAACAAAGTCTCTCGATTGCTTTGCATCCTTCGCCGGTAATCTTCAACAAAGAGCTCTTTATTCTGATGCAATCCTGAATGGCCTAGAAATCTTCAAATTAAGCAATAGTTTTGATCTTACCGGACCTAATCCTGATCCAGTCCTCATAAATCCACCAGCAAATTCACCACCAAGCTCAACGAAGCCCAAGAACACCAACAATACAACATTAGGTATTGTGGTGGGTGTAATAGCGGGCTTTGTTGTTTTCTCTCTTCTTTGTTTCTTCATTTTCCGGCGAAAGATGAGAGTCAAAGATTCAGGTTCCAGTGAGGGAGTTTCATGGTGGAGCCAATTTTCCTCTACAACAAAATCCAACAAGTCAACCAAGTCTCGTGGCTCATCTCTGCCCTCCGATCTTTGTCACTACTTTTCACTGGCCGAGATCAAAGGAGCAACCAACAACTTCGACAATGTTGGTGTTGGAGGTTTTGGTAACGTATACAAAGGATTCATTGATGGCGGCGCTACCCAAGTTGCAATCAAACGGTTGAATCCTGAGTCTCAACAAGGGGCTCATGAATTCAAGACCGAGATCGAGATGCTCTCCCAGCTACGCCACCTCCATTTGGTCTCATTGATTGGCTATTGCAACGAAGGCGGTGAGATGATTCTTGTGTACGATTATAATGGCCCATGGAACACTTCGTGATAATCTATACAACACTGAAAATCCTCCTCTTCCATGGAAACAACGGCTAGAGATTTGCATTGGTGCCGCACCTGGATTGCATTATCTTCATTCAGGTGCAAAATACACAATCATTCATCGAGACGTGAAGACAACAAATATCTTGTTGGTTGAGAAGTGGGTTGCTAAGGTTTCGGATTTTGGGTTGTCTAGAGTGGGCCCCACGAACACGTCCAAAGCCCATGTTGGCACGGTAGTGAAAGGCGGCTTCGGATACTTGGATCCAGAGTATATTGTCGTCAACAATTGACCGAAAAATCTGATGTATATTGATCGGTGTGGTCCTCTGTGAAATATTATGTGCTAGGCCACCAATTAGTCGCACGGTCGAGATGGAACAGGCAAGCTTAGCAGCATGGGCACAACAATGCCATCGAAACGGAGCTCTGTACAAAATCATTGATCCATTTTTTAGAGGTAAGATTGCGCCTGAGTGTTTGAAAAAATTCACAGAAGTGGCTATGAGTTGTTTGCTTGATGAAGGAATCGAAAGGCCATCGATGGGCGATATTGTGTGGAGCCTAGAGTTCGCATTACAATTGCAAGAAAGTGGTGAGGAGGGGGTTAAGCCTAGTGGTGGGGCGGGCATTGAAGAAGACATCGATGAGGAGAGCCCCTTTAAAAACTATGGATTGGAAGATGACAGTGGGGAAGTGTTCAGTAGCATTGGTTATCATGTCATGAATTCCAAGAGCACTAGTGCTTTCAGCTTAACAACAAGTGATGAGCAAAGTTTTGTTAGCAAGGATTCTGATAGACTCTTGTCTAAGGCAGTGCTTTCCGAGGTTAGAAATCCGCAAGGACGATGATCAAAACTTGATGCATGCTTGCTTGTAGAATGGCATCTTGGAGTGTCCTTGTTCAATTGAGATAGATCTAATAGTACTTTTATTTTAATTGAAAAAAAATTTGTATTGTAGCATCATTAATGTTAGATTTCACGGTAGGTTGATGTACCTCATTTATATTTAATGTTTTATGGGCCGGTTGTATAATTTAAGAATGCGTTTAATAATTGTGGTAAGTGACAGATTCAAAATTTATATTACGGGGGCAAATTATTAAACAATATTTGTTTACAACAATTATTATAATTTAAAATATATTTATATAAAGTCAAGCTTCAAATTAAGGGGGAAAAAGGAAAACAATATTTCTTTCGACTAAGAGAAGCTAGGATTGATCGTTTTCCCTTCATATGGTAATTACGTCTAAAAAAGAAAATAGTATACTTGTCAGTAATAATATTTCATTGATAAATTTAAAATTTTGTCGATAATTACATCGACACTTCATCCGTAAAATTCGTCGATAATTCATTAACATTCTATTAATATTTTGTCGATAATTTTATGATAAATGATTGATAATTGATCAGTAATGGTTGATATGTTTTAGTATTTCATCAGCATTCTATCAGTATTTCATTGATAATTTTTTATTTTTGTTGCTAAAAGTGAAAATTTGGACGGTAAAATCTAAATTTCATCAATAAGTTCATTAATTTTATCTATAATTATTTAAGAAAATTTTAAATTAAAAATAAAACGTTTGTAATTATTTTAAAAGTCTATTATTTGTTTATTATTTATTAAAAAATCAAATCCACATCATAAAGTTTATATCCACAAAATTCTAAAATCATCTAGATTATAAAGTTAAAATCTATAAAATATATTATTAAAATCCATAAAATCCATAATACAAGCCCCGAAAAACATTTCGTTAGTCTTGTGCCTTATACAACAGCAAATTATCTGGATTTGTTAAACTTCCACCTAAAAACTGAGCAAAAACGACATTCATTTGCATAAATCTAATATTTAAACCGATTACAAAGATTCTTAAAATAAAGGTAAAAGGACATAGCGGTCTTAAGTTTATACTCTAAATTGATAGCTACTTTCCAGTTTCCTATACTCACAGATCAGTTGTACTTTACTATACTCATCATATACATTTATATGTAATACGAGATTGGTATGAGGATAATGAGGATAATCAATTGCCTAAGATTAGGAGCTTGGCAAAAAGTTTATGAGCTGTGCACAATCTTGTTGCTTAACATGTGAGTCAAGCTTGACTTGAGCTAACAAAGAGTGACCAGCAGAGATTGAATAGTAAGCTGCTTTGACTACAGCTTGCCACTTTTTCAACCTTAATTAATGCTCATAGTTTGAATCCATATTATCTACCCTGAATATTCTTTCAACTCTATTTCATTTGCATAATCACAACTACCAGAAGTCAATTAACACTTCTTGTATGTAAACTTTTCTATGTGATTACAATGAATATGAGAATTTAAGAAAATCATCTCCAAGGATTGTATGGAGAGAGAGAATGAATAGGTGATTGATTTTACTAATCTTAAGATTTGCAAATTGCAATTTAGCCAATAAACGAAATAACAGAGGTGACAACAAAAATAAAACGTATATTGCCAGATGCTATATAATCCTCAAATTTTCTCATCTCAAATTCAGTTTTTGCATTTTGATGGTTCTCCTATGCTTGAATTTTCATTTCTTCACGTTTGAACCTGGATAATTGCCTTATAACTTTACACTTCAAGTTACAGATGGAGTGTTAACTAAAAACTACCATTGCCTAACTGGTTATGCAGATTTTTATATATAAATAAATTACCCTAAGTGTCCCTAACAACGAAGTGCCATATTCCAAAAACATAAAAAGATCCAAAAAAATCTTATACAGATGCATCTATGGAAGCATATATTTCTTTACATGTCCATGCACAAAATGAAAAGATGTTAAGTTTTGTTTAAAAGCTTGTCCAATCAACAGATCAATGCCATACCAATTTTCTCATAGAAAACTACAAACCATGATCATGTGCAATGGTTAGTTATATGCTTAGGATCAATATTTAATCTTCATAAAATAACTAAAATGATTCAAAATAAGGAAAAAATGATATCAAAAGAGGCCTTCAGGGTTTCTTAGAAAGAAAATACCCCGCCATATACTTGGCTTTCTCTGCCTCCTCCCGTGTTGCTGCACGAGCTTCAATGACACTTTTAGTTGGTTGTTCTTGTGTTACAGTTTTCAGCCAAGTAGATTTTAGTGTTAGAATTTTTCATAAGTGGATTACTATTAATTGGTGATTTTAATAATTTAATAAAATTAATTGATGATTTAATTCTAATATGAGATAAATATGAGAGCCCAAATAATTTAATGTGATCATTTAAGTGTATGCTTTGTACATCTAATGGGTCAATGCGGTATGGCAGTTATGTAAACCTTTGGCCCAATATGTCTTTGATGAGGAGGCTTTTAGGGTTATTTAATTAATTAGGCTAAGGTCTCCTTTTCACTTTTGTAACACAGTAATTATTTATTGAGAAATCGCTAACAAAAAAGAAGAGCGAAGAGGAAGACCATAGCTACTTCAGGGATTATTTTGCTTCTACGAATTCACAATGACTATCTAAACAAATATGCTCAATCTCTTCGATTAATGTATGTGTTCTAATTTTTACACAATAATCTTGGGTTGGTATCAAAGCATGATTGTGTGAAATTAGGACCTTATTTTCATGTTAATTTAACTAATTTTTTGGTGGATTGCTTGTTTAGCATGAATAAGTTGTTGCAAGAATTTTGATCATTACTTTTCAAAATTGGTTAAGGGCTTTTGTTCCTCTATGAAAGAGGATTAAAATCATATAATGATCTTTTTCTAATTGCTTGTATGGAGAGAGAAAACGAGGTTCAAAGTTTTTGGTTACAATTTTGATCAAAATTCTTGTTTTGATTAAGACATCAATATTTTACGTATTTAATCCGAAATTAATCCTTGGATTATGTCTCTTATGTGTTATAAACTTGAATCAAAGCATTTGATTTCATAAAATGTTGGTGCAAAATAATCAAACAAAAAGAAAACAAAAATGGGTTGCATATGAGTTTATAGAATCCAAAATTTTTCTCAAATTGATCTTGTTTTTGTTGTTTCATGATGTGATTTTTGTATTGGTTTGATAGAAAATCACTTTAATTGAATTTTAGATACTTAATTTGTTAACAATGTCGTGAAAATGCATAAAAAATGGTTAAAAATAGTCAACAAACCTGAACGGGTCAAGAAATCACTCTAATCGAGTTAGGTCAACCCGGTTGGAGGTTGAAGATAACTCCTATAATGCCTGATGAAACCCACATGCAAAGAATGGTGCGTGCAGCGTATGTGGGCTCATTTAGTGGCCTTTTTACTTTGGTTTTTTCTAACATGCTCAAAATTTTATTTCTTATTTTTTTGTGATTTTTTTGGAATTTTTAAATTGCATGAAATATTTATTATTTGATATTCATGCCTTGTTCACTAATTATTACACATTGTGCACATGATTTTATTTATTTTATTTTATGATAAAATATTTTGGCACGCTGGGAGTCCAATGGCAATAAGTATTCTCCCTACATAGGCCTTAATATTTATGTACTATTGGGTTGAACTTTATGTATATGATTAACTAGTAATTAAAAATAGTTTTAAATTAAGTTACATACCCAAGTTTAAATGCAATATACATTATTTATAGGACTTAATAAGACACGTCTAGGTTTAATATCACAATTCGAATGGTCCATTACATATATTAAGGTTGAGTATGTAAATCGAGAATTTTGGGCAATTAATAAAATTTCCTAGTGTGAAGAAAATTTTCATTAATTGATATAAGTGCTTGGCTACCAAAGTAGCTTACTTACTGAAGTTAATGGAATATTTTATCATTCTAAGGTTACGAGATGATCATTAAATTATTTTATACATTTACTTGCCCAAAAGGGGTTAATGTACAAGTAATTTGTTTTGGAACATAAAGCATCATGGCTATGGGTATATCGGTCTAGAAAATTTATTTAACTGAAGGGGAGTTTGTGATGATGCACTTGGACCTTTCAATAATTGTTAACATATCATGAATCATTGCTATACATTATTGTCTATTGACTAATGTTGCATTTTGTCTTGAACAATGACTTTTACTGTCAATAAAAATTAAGCCACTATCAAGATACTTCATAGGTCTAATTATAAGAGATGGAATGAAGATCTAAACTTTGCTTTGGTTATGAGCGAGATAGGCATAGTCTTACGTTTTTAACGCTTGTTGATCTTACAGAGGAAAGTATGCTGAACAAAAATATTTTTTTACTAAATGGAGAATGGCAAATTGTATGTGTCTGTATGTCATAAAAAGGTCTATTTTTGAACATCTTTTGAGTGGTTTGGATAATACTAAAAATGCTAGGGATCTTTACAATAATGTAGGCAATAGATACTAAAAATCTAGTAAGTTTGAAGTTGGAAAGCTTATGAGTGAGCTTAAAAGTATGAGGTATGACAATGCAAGGGGTGTTAAAGATTTTATTATAAAGATGGTCCACATTCAAATCAAATTAACTTCCCATAAAATTATCTTGCCTAACAAATTCATTATTCACCATGCTCTTAATTCATTACCTATTAAGTTCACCCAAATCAAAATGGCTTATAATGCTATGAACGAGGTTTGGAGTGTTAATGATCTTGTCTCAAAATGTGTTTTTAAAGAAGAAAAACTCAAGAAAAAAAAGAGTGAGAGTACCTATCTTAATACTTACTCTAAACCTAATTACTAAAGGAATTATGAAAAACCTAGGAGATATGTTCCTAATGCTTGTAAGAAAGTTTAAAATAATAAAGGACAGGGTAGTGGTCAAACTAAAGGGGTAAGAAGTCCTAAAGCTATCATTAACAAAGATATCAAGTATTTTTTCTACAAGAAAAAAAGTCATATGAAGCATAAGTGCCTTAATATAAGGTTTGGTTAGAGAAAAAGAATAAATAAAAAGGTAATTCACTAGCTTTCATTTGTTTTGAATCTTACATTGTTAGTGCCCCACTGAATTCGTGGTAACTTGATAGTGGTGTAACTGTTCATTTTGCTATTACCTTGCAAGGGTTCAAAAGCAAACGGAAGCAAAGTGAGAAAAGGGCCAAACTTAAAGTTGAAAACAATGTTGAAAGATGTTAGTTATATAGGAACAGTAGGTTTAGATTTGGATTGTAGTTTTGAACTTACTTTGGAAAATATTTTTTATGTACCTTCATTTAAGAGGAATTTGATTTTAGTTTCTGTTTTGGACAAACATGGTTACTACTTTTGCATTGGAAATGGAAAATGTTGATTTCTTTTTAAATTTAAATGTTGTTGGTGAATTTAAACTTGTTGATAATTTATATAAATTGTGTATGGCCTTTAATAATGAATATAATTGTAATTGCAATAATGTTGAAAAGATAATGTCTAAAAGATTTTTTATTAAAGAAAACTCTTTCTTGTTGTGGCATAAAGGGTTGGGTCACATTTCTAATGAGAGAGTACAAAGATTGATAAAAGATGGTACTTTACCATCCCTTGATTTTGAAAAGTTAGACACTTGTGTTGATTGCATAAGGAGTAAACTAACTAAGATTAAGAAAAAAGGGGCAACTTGTAGTTCTAACATTTTAGAAATTGTACACATTTGATTTTGGTGGACCTTTTACATCTATTTTGTGTGGTAACAAATATTTTGTTACTTTTATTGATTACTATTCTCATTATGGGTATCTTTACCTACTTGATGAAAAATCTAATGCTTTTGATAAATTCAAAATTTTTAAAATTGAGATAGAGAAACAATTAGGGAAAATCATCAAAGTTGTTAGGTCTAACTGAAGTGGTGAGTATTATGACAAACATAGTGAATCTGGATAGCACGTAGGATCGTTTGCCAAATGTTTACAATAGTGTGTGATTATTGCCCAATATACTATGACCGGTAGTTCTAAACAAAATGGTATGGCCAAAAGGTAGAATCGCATCTTTAAGGATATGATGAAGAGCATGCTGAATAAGAACAATCTTCTGGAATCTCTTTGGGATAAAACTATTAAAATTACTTTCTATATACTCAGTAAGGGTGCCTAGTAAATTTGTTCCTAAAACACCTTTTGAATTATGGATTGGTGGAAACCTAGCTTGAACCATTTTCGAGTTTAGGGATACCCTACAGTATTTAGAATTTATAACTACTTTGAAAGAAAGATTGAACCTATAAGTACATGTTGCTTTTTCATAGGATTATCTAGACCATTCTAAATGATGTCATAATATATCAGTCCAGAAACTCGATCACTAGACATTAAAATTTAAAAATCATAAAAAACATGGAGAGTCACTACCAATCTTCTTTAGGATGTGATTAACCACTTAAAAATTTTATCTTTTAATAAAATAATAAAACAGGTTTAAAGCATTAGCAAAAAGATAATTTTGGTCTATAAACAAATTGGGTTCCATAGTCGATTACATATGGGAAAGAATTAGCACCCCACAACGTTCACAAAATCCGTACCAACTAATTATGCACTATTTTTAATTTTGAATAAATAAAATTTTTTATATGAAATTTAATTATAATTCCCTTTGTTTTTAAGAAATAAAATTAGTTAAAAAAAATTTAATTTAGGAATATTATGACAATCTTCAAATTAAAGAATTACCTTCAAAGTCACCGATATAAAGGAAGAATTCAAAGATAGTCTTTCAATTTAAGATTTATCATAACATTTTTTTTAAAATAATAAAATAATACTCTTTGTAAATGATAATTATTGATGACTATGCAACATCTAGGGAGAGTATCAACAATTATATTTTACAAAATGCTATTTTAATTTTATTTGTTCCAAACTAAAAATTTTTAAGAAAGCTTTTTATACAGTAAAAAAAATGAATAATATAATTAATATTAAATATCAACAAACATATATATGAATTATGAATGTACACATTATTTTAAGAAATAAGTTATATGCAGATGAAGATAAAATACAAATTTAAGAATAATATTTTTAAACAAAGAGATCACTTTGACTCTTTAACATTTAGGCAGAGTTTATGTGTGATTTTTTATATTTATAATCTCATCCTATTAATTTTATTATTTTTTTATACATGTTATTTTAACAAGATGAATTTATTTTAAGTTACAAAAATATATGAAAACTCTTAATGAAATAAAATTTTCTAAATATCCCATCATCTAGGCAACATTTGAGAATAAATTACTTCATAAAAGGTTTTCATGCAAATCTTTAGAAATTTAAAATGAGTTTGGGGTTTTTGGTAGATTTGGGTTTAAATCTTAGGAATTTATGAATCTCTTTAAAAATCTCCAATATCTAGGCAAACTTTCAAAGCAAGCTCGTTTTTATAATTTTTCTAAAAAATAAAATTTTATATTCTTACATATTTTGTATATATTTCTTCTTTCTTTAAAATTATCATCATCATCATCATTATTATTATTATTATTATTATTATTATTATTATTTCTATTATTATTATTATGCATAAATTTAAAATGCATGAGAAATAAAATATAACAAATATAGATTAAAGTATGAAAGATTAAATTAAAATGAGTATGAGAATCCAAACAATAAAAAAATTAAAATGTATAAAATTAAAATTGTTATTAAACTTAAACCACATAAAGCGTGCATGGGTATCGACAACTTTAAACATGCATGAAAATAGATTTTATCAAGAACAAATAAACTTTAGCCATATATTTTAAAATTTATTGATTATATACATAAAAAAAAGACATAAAATTCCAAAAAAAAAAAACCTTCCCAGATTCTTTTTTACCTACTCATCTTACCTATGTCATATTTTCCATCATCGTTTAGGCTAAAAAACATGAAAGAAACACCCAATGCAACAATCCCTATAATCATAGGTCTCATGCCCTTGCCTTTAATGCTTTCATGTGATCTTTATCAACTATTAAAAGGTTGGAATAATGATAAGAAGAACAAGGTTTTTCCTGTGGCAATCTCTATGGACCACTGATTCTAGCCATGGCTTCTCAAGCTATGAAGTTCTTAATCCTTGAGCTTTCATTCTTTTTATTCCCAAGAAGTTGTCAGATTTATTTATTTCTATTTTTTTGTAAATAAGGGCTACCTTGTAGGTGATAATGTTAAAAGCATAACTGGCAAACCATCTAATCTCATCAAAAGACAACCAAATATTCTCATGAAAGACTTATTTTTTCTTCTATCTTACAAAACTTTCAATTTTTAGAAGAAAACCAAATAATCAGTAGTCCCAACTCTTTTGTTTCTACAATTTCCTCAAATATACTAGATGAATCTTTAAATGTCTATTCATATTCTACACCTTTAAAAAAGTCAACAAATATGAAAAGGGAAACTTGGGGTTTTTATCCATAAATTATGCAAAAAATTGAACGTCCCATGTGAAATAATAGAGCTGAAAACCTCTTCAATCAAGTGGAAGCAATCACAAATGGGTTTTGTTTCTTTTAAAACCACACCACCAAAGTTTGAACTAGACCAAAAATGCATAAAAAACTAGGTTTTGATGCTTTAAACCTTTTAAACTTTTAAAACTTTCTCATGCTTTCAAATGGTTCTCGATCTTCAAAAAGAAAAAGAAGGCTCTTTTTCATTATATACAATTTACTTTTTCAAAACCATACCACCAAGGTTGCACCTTTTTGTTTTTTTTAAAACACTACCAGCAAACACTAACTAAAGGAACCAACAACCATAGTCCATAAATAGAGCTCGAATGCTCCTAGTTCATCAATGTAACGAAAAAAAAAAGTAAACAAAAGTTCATATTTTCACACTGTATACTCTACATGGAAAGCTTGTTTACCCTATAGAAAATGCTAAAAACCTATAATGAAAACATGATAATGGTTTATTGCATGTAAATAAACTATGAAGAGCGATAAGAAATTTACCTATGGTCTGTTTTCTCTTTTCTTTTTGCTCCAACCTTCTTACCATTTTTGTTATTTTTCAAGTGACCAACAAACCTCTTTCTTCTTCGTCTTTCTTTTTTTTTTGTTTTTCTTTTTGTTTTTCTCTCTTTTTCTTTTTTTTCCCTTTTTTTTATCGTTACTTTTCAAAAAACTTCTCCTCCCTCTCAACCTTTCCTCTAAAAAAATTTATTTTTTCTAAGAGCCCTCCTTTTTCTTTTAAAGAAAAAAGCCACTAAAATATATTTGAAAGATTGAATATAGACCTTTAGATAAAATCTTATCCAAGGGCTAAAGTTTTTCCCTTTTTTCTCAAAGAACAATTTTAGCCATTGGATCAAGATTCAATATGAGATTCGCTGGTCCACATTATTCACTGTAAAAGTTGAATTTTTATAGCCCTTAAACTATGTCATAATGTCTAGATCCGGGGATCTATCACTAGACATTGACTTTAGGGAGTCGCCACCAATCTTTTTTATCTAGGTGCGATTGGCCACTTAAAGAATCTGTTCTTTCATGGAACACCTAAGCTTAAGGGTCCCTAAAAGAATAGGTTCGGGTCTGCTAACCAGAACAGGGTTCGGGAGTTCGATTACGTATGAGGAAGGTTATAACACCCTCACAACGCCCATCAAAATATGGTACCAGCTGAAATTTGTGTTATCCAATGAGCCTTAAAATTTTACCAAGTAATTAATTATTGAAAATTTTTCTCAATTGACTCTAATACTTTTAGCAGAAAATTAAGAAAATTCCCTCACCTCAAGAGTATGCAAGAAAGAACTACTGTTTCACTTGCAGAGGCTCCGTCGTCGGATTAGTTAAAGAAAAATCAAAATAAAAATCAAAATAGAAATCAGAATAGAAAGGAAGGAAAGAATGATTGTTTTTGTGTAGGGAAAATTGATACTTTCAACTTTTCCCCAAAAATATTTTTTTGAAAATTTATTTTTAGGGAAAATTGATACTTTCAACTTTCCCCAAAAATATTTTTTTTTGGAAATTTATTTTAAGGAAAATTGATACTTTCAACTTTTCCCTAAAAATATTTTTTGGAAATTTATTCTTAAGGAAAATTGATACTTTCAACTTTTCCTTAAAAATATTTTTTTTGAAAATTTTGATTTTCAAGGAAAATTGATACTTTCAACTTTTCCTCAAAAACCCCTTTTTGAAATTTATTTTTAAGGAAAATTGATACTTTCAACTTTTCCCTAAAAATATTTTTTTTGAAAATTTTGATTTTTATTTAAAGAAAATAGAATAATAAATAAAATAAAATAAAAGTGAAAATAAATAAAAATAAAAAACAAAAATAAAAATAAAATAAAGATAAAAAGAATATTAAATAAACCTAATCTAATAAATAAATAAATAAATAATAAAACAAATAAAAAAATTCTAAAAAAAAAAACCTGGAGCGGCTCGGCTATCGGCTCGGCTCAAGGAAGAAAAACGGCTCGGGGGAGCGGCTTGGCAGCTCGGCTCGGCTCGGCTCAGCTTAGCTTGGAGGAGGGTAGACACGCGCGGGTCAAGAAGCGGGTCGACGCTCGGGTCGGGTCGGATCTCGGCAAAACGCGCGGATCCTCTAGGTTACTTAAGGCCAAAACGACGTCTTTTGAGAGGGTATAAAAGGCACTTCCCTCTATTTTTTGACAGAACACTCCTCCCCTCTCTCTCTCTTCCTTCCCTTTTCTCTCCCTTCTCTCTAAAAAATTGAAGAACTCCGGTTGAAGATTCACCGGATTCTGAAAAATTTCGTCGGAATCTGGGTTTTTTTGCCAGAAGTTTGCCGGAAGGTTACCAGAAAGTTGGTCGGTTTTTGGATCCTCGTCGAAAACTAGGCAGCTGGCCGGAAGCTTCAAATTTGGCTGGAATCTTGGCAAAAAAATTCAACGCTCGTTGAAAAATTCACCGGAATCTGGAAATTTCTCAGAAATTTCCAGAAAATTTTTCGCCAAAATTTCTAGAAAAATTATTTCTGATCCCTACAGCTATCCTAAACTTCTCAAACCTTCTTTAGCCTTCGAAAACTCTCTAAAACACCTCTTTTCTTTCTCTCAATTCAGTAGCTTTGGCTCACTGTTTTTGTGTGTTCTTCATCTGTTTCCAGGAGGGTCCCTTTTATAGGGATTGATCAGAAGTTTCTGATCAATCCTAATTCCTCTTTGGACGGGGATTCAATCTTTGAATCCAATCTGGACTTTTCTGATTAAATCCCTATTCCCAGTATGATTCTTCAGCTTCAATCTCAACCTTCCAAAAAAGGAAAAAAAAAATAATAATAATCGGATAATAAAAAAATGAGATAAATGAATAAAATAAAATTGCCAGATAATTAAAATAAATAAATAAAATAAAATAAGATAAATCCAAAAATATATTACAAAAAAAATATAATAATAATAAATATATCTATATAAATAAAATACATATAAATCTATTCTAAATAAAAAAATAAATAAATACAATATAAATATATTAATACATAATAATAATAATAAAATACATAAAATACAAAAGAAAAAATAATAATAATAAAAATAATACTAGATAGAAATTGAAATGGTTTTACCTATTTGGGCCAGGCCCAATTGATCTGGGCCTGGACCCAATTGGGTGTCACAGCTGCCCCTCTTTGCATATTTTCTGTGAAACAAAAATTGTGCAAAGACGTAGACACCCAATCAAGACTCAACTCAACATTGTTATTTTTTTGTTTTTTCTTTGTTTTTTTGTTTTTTTGTTTTTTTTTTATTTTTTTTGTTTTTTTATTTTTTTTTTTACCAAAGCTTCTCTAAACAGAGGCTCAACGACTTTGAAAAATATAAATTGCTCCTCTAAACAGAGGCACCACGACTTTGGAAATGTAAATTGCTCCTTTAAACAGAGGCAACGGAACTTTGGAAATGTAAATTGCTCCTCTAAACAGAGGCAACGGAACTTTGAAAAGTAAATTGCTCCTCTAAACAGAGGCACCACGACTTTGAGAAAGTAAATTGTTCCTTGACAATCATGTCCAAAGGAGTTGAAAGTTGTGTTTGAAGGAATTTCAGGAGATTATGCCCAAAGATCTTATAAATCAACCCTGATACCAAAAGACATCTTATTTCAAGGATTAGGAACTTACCTGACAAGTTTCTTCTCAAACTTACTGTAGACACCCAATTGGGTCCAGGCCCAGATCAATTGGGCCTGGCCCAAATAGGTAAAACCATTTCAATTTCTATCTGGTATTATTTTTATTATTATTATTTTTTCTTTTTTATTTTATGTATTTTATTATTATTATTATGTATTAATATATGTATATCTGTATTTATTTATTTTTTTATTTAGAATAGATTTATATGTATTTTATTTATATAGATATATTTATTATTATATTATTTTTTTTGTAATATTTTTTGGATTTATCTTATTTTATTTATTTTTTTTAATTATCTGGCAATTTTATTTTATTCATTTATCTCATTTTTTTTTATTATCCGATTATTATTATTATTTTTTTTCCTTTTTTGGAAGGTTGAGATTGAAGCTGAAGAATCCTACTGGGAATGGGGATTCAATCAAAAGAGTCCAGATTGGATTCAAAGATTGAATCCCCATCCAAAGAGGAATTGGGATTGATTAGAAACTCCTGATCAATCCCTATAAAAGGGACCCTCCTAGAACAAATGAAGAACACACAAAAAATAGTGAGCAAAGCTACTGAATTGGAGAGAAAAGAGGTGTTTAGAAGAGTTTTCGAAGGCTGAAGAAGGTTGAGAAGTGTTAGGATAGCTGTAGGGATCAGAAATAAATTTTTAGAAATTTTTGGCGAAAAATTTTTCTGAAAATTTTTGAGAAATTTCCAGATTCCGGTGAATTTTTCAACGAGCGTTGAATTTTTTGGCCAAGATTCTAGCCAAATTTGAAGCTTCCGGTGAGCTGCCCAGTTTTCGACGAGGATCCAAAAACCAACTAACTTTTCGGTAACCTTCCGGCAAACTTCTGGCAATAAAACCCAGATTTCGGTGAAATTTTTCAGAATCCGGTGAATCTTCAACCGGAGTTCTTCGATTTTTCAGAGAGAAGGGAGAGAAAAGAGAAGGAAGAGAGAGAGAGAGGGGAGGAGTGTTCTGCCAAAAAACAGAGGGAAGTACCTTTTATACCCTCTCAAAACGATGTCGTTTTGGCTTTAAGTAACCTAGAGGATCCACACGTTTTGTCGAGATCCGACCCGACCCGAGCGTCGACCCGTTTCTTGACCCGTGCGTGTCTACCCTCTTCTAAGCCGAGCCGAGCCGAGCTGCCAAGCCGCTCCCCCGAGCCGTTTTCTTCCTTGAGCCGAGCCGAGCCATAGCCGAGCCGCTAGGTTTTTTTTTTTTTTTTTATTTGTTTTATTTATTTTTTATTTATTAGATTAGGTTTATTTAATATTCTTTTTATCTTTATTTTATTTTTATTTTGTTTATTTTTATTTATTTATTTTATTTTTTTATTTTATTATTCTATTTTCTTTAAATAAAAATCAAAATTTCAAAAAAATATTTTTAGGGAAAAGTTGAAAGTATCAATTTTCCTTAAAATAAAATTTCAAAAAAATATTTTTAGGAAAAGTTGAAAGTATCAATTTTCCTTAAAAATAAATTTCAAAAAAATTTTTGAGGAAAAGTTGAAAGTATCAATTTTCCTTAAAAAAATTTCAAAAAATATTTTTAGGAAAAGTTGAAAGTATCAATTTTCCTTAAAATAAATTTCAAAAAAAATATTTTTGGGAAAAGTTGAAAGTATCAATTTTCCTTAAAAATAAATTTCCAAAAAAATATTTTTGGGGAAAAGTTGAAAGTATCAATTTTTCCTACACAAAAACATTCATTCTTTCCTTCCTTTCTATTCTGATTTCTATTTTGATTTTTATTTTGATTTTTCTTTAACTAATCCGACGACGGAGCCTCTGCAAGTGAAACAGTAGTTCGTTCTTGCATACTCTTGAGGTGAGGGAATTTTCTCAATTTTCTGCTAAAAGTATTAGAGTCAATTGAGAAAAATTTCCAATAATTAATTACTTGGTAAAATTTTAAGGCTCATTGGATAACACAAATTTCAGCTGGTACCATCTTTTGATGGGCGTTGTGAGGGTGCTATAACCTTCCTCACACGTAATCGAACTCCTGAACCCTGTTCTGGTTAGTAGACCCGAACCTATTCTTTTAGGGACCCTTAAGCTTAGGTGTTCCCTGAAAGGATGATTCTTTAGGTGGCCAATCGCACCTAGATAAAAAAGATTGGTGGCGACTCCCTAAAGTATATGTCTAGCGATAGATCCCCGGATCTAGAAGTTATGACAGCTTGGCGACTCCGCTGGGGACTTTGAGAGTCAGGCCAGCAAATAATTTATGTTATCCAAAAGCTTAATAAAATTGAACCTTGTTGTACTATATGTGTTATTATTCATTCATGTGTATTTGCTTTGTTAATTATGTCATTCATGTGCATGTGCATAACATGAGCTCTATTCCCGAGCTCTGTCCCTCTAGGAGGGAGTAAAGTACCTATTACTTTCGTGAGGTCTAATGCCTCCACAGTGGCTAGCGAAATACTCCCGCTCAAATTGAACATTTTCTGCTTGTAGCCTGTAATGGGTGAGGATTAGAGTGCCTTACTAGTCTGTGATGGACAAAGATGTAAGGAACAATTTAAGGACCTTTAGACTTTGACCCTAAAACCGCATATAATGAACCTTAAGAGTGCCTAAACCTAGGATAGAACCCTTTCTACCCAATGATAGATATACCTTGAAGTTAAGACACAAAAAAGGTGTTTATCTAATCATTTTGATTGTTTAACTTTGTGTATCATTTTCATTACCATATGTAACATTATACATCAACATCACTTTCATTTCATCCATGGAACTAACTATGTTGTTTGTCTGATTGTATGCATCTGCATTATTTTCATGATCATGTTTTAACACAATCATTTGCATCCATGTCATATTAGATTTCATTCAAAAAAAATGTACATTTCATTCGTGTCAAAGTATCATACATAAGGCATAGCATAACATTTCTAATCATGAGTATGGTACTCAAGGTTCCAGGATAGCTCCATCTAGCGAAAACCCTGCTCATCCATACAACACAAGATCCAGAGCAAGGCAAATGGAGAGAAAAGTTCTCATAGATTTGAAAAGCTAGAAAAAGCTCAGGAGAAGATTGAAAGTGAACTAAGCAAGATTCTGGAGGCTCTTAATAACATGAATAAAAAAAAGGAGTTGAAGGAAGTACAAGCCAGAACCACAAGAAGTGGCTGACCCTTTGTACCCTCCAGGTTTTGGCCCACCTCAAGCCCAGTCTGCCCAAGAGGTCCCACAACACTTCGCATATCCAACATATCCTGGAATGCCATCAGCTTTCAACCCAGGGCAGTATAATAGCTATATAAATCCTGTCTTCACTGAAAAGGCAGCAGAACCAATTCCTGATCTAGATGATTTAAAAGAAAAGGAGAAGAAAAAAATGAGAGTGGAAGCTGAGGAAAGTTCCAAGATTAGCATGCTAGAGCAAAGGCTACGGGCTGTGGAAGGATTTAGCTTTTATGGGTCAGTTGATGCTGCTGGGCTCTGCCTAGTTCCTGATGTGGTTATCCCCCATAAGTTCAAAGTACCAAAATTTGAAAAATATGACGGTACAAAGTGCCCCAAAACCCACATCACCATGTATTGCAGAAAGATGGCAGCTCATGCTCATGATGAAAAACTCTTGATGCATGTCTTTCAGGATAGTCTTACTGGCTCTGCGGCCAGATGGTATGTTCAACTGGATAGGACTCGCATTCACTCTTGGAGCGATATGGCCCATGACTTCATCAGTCAATATCGACACATTATCGATTTGGCCCTGATCGTTTGTCTTTACAGAATCTAGAAAAAGGCAAACGAGTCTTTTAAAGAATGCCCAGAGATGGAGAGATATAGCTTCACAGGTACAACCTCCACTGACAGAAAAAGAAACACAGTGTTATTTGTTAGCACTTTGAACCTCCTATTATGAAAAGATGATAGGGAATGCAACAAAAAATTTTGCTGACATGGTGATCTCTGGAGAAATTATTGAAAGTGCCATAAAAAATGGCAAGTTGAAAGGAGGAGAAACCAAGAAGGCATCAGAAAAGAAAGAAGCTGAAGCTCAAGCTGTGAGCTTTGATAGACAACAATTCAGGGGTTATCAACCCTATCCATCCCAAGGTTACTCTCCATACTATCCTGCTGTGAATAATGCCTCATCCTACCCATACCAGCTAGCTCCACAACCATCTTATTTTAGCCCTCAAGATCTTACATATAGCTTTAACATTCAAGCTCCTGTAAGAACCCAAATTCACCCTATTAACCCAGTAAGTGGTTCACGAGAACAACGGACTACTCGAGAAAAACCTGTATTTGATCCAATCCTATGACTTATACAGAGTTTATATGAGAGCTTTTATAATAGCCCATTTGATTGCCCCCAGCCATGTGGAGCCGCTTAAACCACCCTATCCAAAGTGGTATGATCCTACAGCCCACTGCGACTACCACTATGGAATTACTGGCCATTCTACTGAAAATTGCACTGCTTTAAAGCATAAGGTGCAACGATTGATCAATGATGGAATGGTAAGTTTTGATCAAGGGAAAGCAACAATACCTAATGTTAGCGTTCTGAGTGAAGGTCAAGAACAGAAAGGGGCCGGAGAGTCACAATGAATTGAGGGGCAACATGTCAATGGGGATTTCTTCACCTGATCATATAGGGGGCTAATTTTTAATGGAGATAAGGCTGGTTGAAGGTTTTTTTTGTCATTTTAAGATTTCTTTTCAAGTAATGTTAGATTTCTTCTTGCAATATGACTTCACTTGTTATCATCTTAATAAAGGCAAGTTAATGCATTTCATCACATTTTTCTCTTTCACTTGATCATTACTCCATGCTCTGTCACCTTTCATAACTTTATACTCCCATTCTCAAATTTTGGATGATGAATATTTGACAATGATAATAGTAATTCTGGGATTTGATTTTGAGAACTCATCCACATTAATATGAAAAGATGATTTGAGCAAAAAGTAAGCTATTACTGGAAGTGAAATAGATATGTCTTGAAGATGTGTAATCTTTTATACAAGTTCATGAGCTTTATTCAATAGATGATGTTCAAGAAAGGTATTCACAATTGAGATGAAAAATGGCCATATTTCTTTTACCATTTGAAAAACCATTTATTGTTACCCCTTTGAGCCTATCATTTTTTTTTTTAGGAACCCCAACCAAGGATCACCCTCTACATTGGAAGGTAATTTTTGAAAAAAAAAAAAGAAAAAAAAATACCACAAAAGGTCTCAAAGATGGAAAGAGAAAGAAAAGTAAAAGAAAAATAAATGCCACACATGATTTGAGGTAAAATAATGAGAATCCTTTGTGTGAAGAAAAAAAAATAGTGAAACGATGTGGGGCAAAATGCCAAGTTGTATCAAATGATCCGTTGGTTTTGAACCTTTTAATACATGTTTTGAGCCTATTATATCTATTTTTTATGACCCTTCACCTTGGCCTACGTTACAACCTTGAAAAGTCCATTTGGATCAAGTGTGAATACTCAACTTGAATGGTCATATGTTGAGCAAAGGTATGCTCATGATGAAGCAATGGAATCATGCTACATTGCTCTAAAGTTGGATGTATAGAAGATATCAACAATGGATGAAAAATGAGCAAAAAGAAGATGATGGAAAAAAAAAAAAAAAAAGAAAAAGAGAAAAAGAATGAGAAAATGAAAAAAGAGATTCAAATTGAAAACCTGAAAGGGTGATTTTAGTAAAAAAAAAAAAAAGATCCAGGTCAAATGGCCCACATGAATGAAAGACATCTGAAGATCCCTCAAAGACTGGGGCAAAGTTTTCCAAGCTTAAGATGACTTCAAATGGAATGAGTTTTTGAAAAAAATCCTAGATTAATGTTGAGAATTGTCTAAATATTCATCATTTGGACATACCATCCATCCCAATGACATGTATCCAATTCATTTCCTTTCCCATTTGCTTTGCACCAAAACAGATCTTCATTGATTATCTTTACCATAATTCACATTGCGTTATCTTATTGTTTCACCCCTAGAATGAATTGAGAAAATGCTTGATTACATTATATTTGTCAAGATTTGAAATGATAATGAATGAATGAATATGTGCTTAAAAGAGTCTTGCATTCATTTGAAAAGAAATCTAAGATGATAGTGGTGACAAAATGAAGAAATGGTAGGAACCTAAAAGAGATGATTTGGAAGGATATATGATGTGACCAAATGGAGAATATGATGGGACAAATCTTGAAAAGTGGTATAGCCAAGTGATGAGTACAAAGATGAATTGATCGATATGACTTGCAAGTTATGATTAAATGCTGAGAACAATCAGTGGACAAAGTTTGTTTTGGAATGGTTAGTGCTGAGACATTTATGAGTAATGACCCAGTGATGGTGGATGAAACTTGTTCTGAAATTTGTTAGTACTAAAAAATTCATTGAATGACGGTCAAGTGATGATCGATTGATGAAGCTTATTCCAAAGTATTGAAAAACAGAACAAGAAAGAATGTGAGTGGAAAAGACAATTGAGAGCTACACTGGTTCAATCTTAGAAGAGCAGTGTAATTGGATCTCTAAAGAATAGAAGGGCTTGATCCCTAAGAAAAGAGCTTGAGAAACTTGAGTATCATACATTGAACAGGAATCAATTGGCCAACATTTGCATAGCATGCATTGAAATTCATATGCATTTGCATAGCATACACTACTTTCGAAAAAGTATAGTGTATAAATCCAAAAAGCAGGGGTGTTCCAAGATCCCACATAGAGAAGACAGATATGAAGATATTTTGTAAGTTTGAGAAGAAACTTGTCAGGTAAGTTCCTAATCCTTGAAATAGGATGTCTTTTGGTATCAGGGTTGATTTATAAGACCTTTGGGCATAATCTCCTGAAATTCCTTCAAACACAACTTTCAACTCCTTTGGACATGATTGTCAAGGAGCAATTTACTTTCTCAAAGTCGTGGTGCCTCTATTTAGAGGAGCAATTTACTTTCCAAAGTTCCGTTGCCTCTGTTTAGAGGAGCAATTTATTTTTCAAAGTTGTGGTGCCTCTGTTTAGAAGAGCAATTTATTTTTTCAAAGTTCCGTTGCCTCTGTTTAGAGGAGCAATTTACATTTCCAAAGTCGTGGTGCCTCTATTTAGAGGAGCAATTTATCTTTCAAAAGTCATGGTGCCTCTATTTAGAGGAGCAATTTATTTTTTCAAAGTCGTGGTGCCTCTATTTAGAGGAGCAATTTATTTTTTCAAAGTTCTGTTGCCTCTGTTTAGAGAAGCAATGTACATTTCCAAAGTCATGGTGCCTCTGTTTAGAGGAGCAATTTATGTTTTTCAAAGTTGTTGAGCCTCTGTTTAGAGGAGCTTTGGTAAAAACAAAAAACAAAAAAACAAAAAAACAAAGAAAAAATAAAAAATAACAATGTTGAGTTGAGTCTTGATTGGGTGTCTACATCTTTAGTTGAATACCGTTTTAAGGCAAATGTTCTTTGCATACATGCATTTTTCATTCATTGCATTCTCATTCATTACACTTGACAAAATAACCATGTGATGATCATGTAAATTTACTAATTCTAAGATATGGTACTCAAGGTTCCAAGATAGCTCCATCTAGCGAAACCCTGCTCATCCATACAACACAAGATTCAGAGCAAGACAAATGGAGGAGAAAAGTTCTCATAGATTTGAAAAGCTAGAAAAAGCTCAGGAGAAGATTGAAGGTGAGCTAAGCAAGATTCTGAAGGCTCTTAATAACATGAATAAAAGAAAAGGAGTTGAAGGAAGTACAAGCCAGCAAATTCCCCCATTATAAGAAATGGCTGACCCTTTGTACCCTCCAGGTTTTGGCCCTCCTCAAGCCCAGTCTGCTCAAAAGGCCCCGCCACAACATTTCGCATATCCAACATATCCTGGAATGCCATTAGCTTTCAACCCAGGGCAGTATAATAGCTATATAAATCCTGTCTTCACTGAAAAGGCAGCAGAACCAATTCCTGATCTAGATGATTTAAAAGAGAAAGAGAAGGAAAAGATGAAGGTAGAAGTTGAGAAAAATTCCAAGATTAGCATGCTAGAGCAAAGGCTGAGGGCTATGGAAGGATTTAGCTTTTATGGGTCAGTTGATGCTGCTGGGCTCTGCCTAGTTCCTAATGTGGTTATCCCCCATAAGTTTAAAGTACCAAAATTTGAAAAATATGACGGTACAAAGTGCCCCAAAACCTACATCACCATGTATTACAGGAAAATGGCAGCTCATGCTCATGATGAGAAACTCTTGATGCATGTTTTCCAAGACAGTCTTACTGACTTTGTGGCCAGATGGTATGTTCAGCTGGACAGGACTCGCATTCACTCTTGGAGCGATATGGCACATGACTTTATCAACCAATATCGACATATCATCGATTTGGCCCCTGATCGTTTGTCTTTGCAAAACCTAGAGAAAAAGGCAAACGAGTCTTTTAAAGAGTATGCCCAGAGGTGGAGGGATGTTGCTTCTCAGGTACAACCTCCTCTGACAGAAAAAGAAACTACAGTGCTATTTGTCAGCACTTTAAAACCTCCCTATTATGAAAAGATGATAGGGAATGCGACAAAGAATTTTGCTGATATGGTAATCTCGAGAGAGATCATTGAGAGTGCCATCAAGAATGGCAAGCTAGAAGGAAATGAAGCATCTAGCAAAAGAGTCCTGAAGAAAAAAGAAACTGAAGCTCAGGCTGTGAGCTTTGATAGACGACAGATCAGAAGTTATTCACCTTACCCACCATCAGAATACTTTGCCTTATCACCCCGCCTGTAAAAACACTTCCCTTTCATCCCATACCAACCATTTACACAACCCACCATACCCTCAAACCTATCAAACCCTCTTATAGACCCAAAACACCAATGTACAGTCCTAACATTCAACCTACCTCAAGACCACAAAATCGCCCAACTAACCCTATTGGTGGCTAACGGGAGCAACGAACCACTCATGAGAAACCTGTTTTTGACCCTATTCCAATAACCTATACGAAATTGTATAAGGAGCTCTACAATAATCATTTGATTGCTCCAAGTAAATTGAAACCCCTTAAGCCACCTTACCCTAAGTGGTATGATCCCACCACCCATTGTGACTACCATTATGGGATTGCTAGTCACTCTATCGAAAATTGCACTACCCTGAAACACAAAGTGCAACGGTTGATCAAGGATGGGATGATTTGCTTTGACACAGGAGGGATGACTGCGCCAAATGTTAGTGGCAATCTTTTGCCAAATCATAATGTGAATGCTATAGGGGAAGAACAGGAGCATCATATGAAAAAAAAAAGTGGCAGATATTAAGACACCCCTCGACCAATTGTTTGATGTTTTACGAAAAGCAGACAAGATACAACTGGTAAGTCCACACAGCTATCATGGAGCATATATAACTGGTACTAGTTGTAAGTATCATAGTGGGCAATGGGCCATTCCATTGAGACTTGTGAGCAGTTTCACCAAGAGGTTCAAAAACTCTTGGATTCACATCAAATGGAGATTTACGAAGAAAAAGAAGAAAAAAAAGATGCTGAGGTGCACATGACTGATAAGCTTGTGAAGTTGTTTCCAAAACCAGTAACAATTCAATGTGAAAACAAACCAAAGTCAGTCATAGACAAACTTCTCCCCAGGTCGGTAACTTTTAAAGTCCCAACTCTTTTCCCATACAAAGATGATAAAGCTATACCCTGGAGATATGGCTGTGACACTGTAGTTCAGAGACAAAAAGAAGAGATCTCTAAAGTCGATGCTTCCAATATAACTGGTGTAGGAGGCATTACTCGAAGTGGGAGATGTTACACTCCAGAAATGCTAGAGAAGGCCAGAAGGGAGAAAGCTAAAGAAAGAGAAAAATGAAATAATTCTGAGATAGAGCCAGAAGAAAATCAGCCAAAGCCAGTATCAGAAAGGGAGATTTATGAATTCTTAAAGCTGGTAAAACATAGTGAGTATTCTGTTGTGGAACAGTTGAATAAAATGCCAGCTCGAATTTCATTATTATCACTGTTGCTAAACTCAGAGCCACACCGAAATACCTTGTTGAAAGTGTTAAATCAGGCATACGTGGCCCACAACGTGTCTGTCGAATATGTGAACCACTTGACTGGAAATCTAGTTATGCCAAATCACATTTCATTCAGTGATGATGAGATTCCTTTGGAGGGAAAAAGAAATGCTAAGGCTCTGCATATCACAGTTAAGTGCAAGAGCCATATCATAGCCAAGGTCTTTATCGATAATGGCTCTGCTATCAACGTCATGCCTATGTCAACTTTGGCAAGGCTACCCATTGATTATTCTCATATGAAGGATAGTCAAATGATTGTGAGAGCCTTTGATGGGACTAGAAAAAAAGTCCTGGGGGATATTGAAATGCCTTTACAAATTGGGCCATGCACCTTCAATATAAAATTCTAAGTGATGGATATCTCTCCATCCTACAACTGTCTGTTAGGAAGATCATGGATTCATATGGCAGGAGCTGTGCCTTCTACTTTGCACCAGAAGATCAAGTTTAATGTAAAAGGTCAATTAGTAGTGGTAGTTGGGGAAGAAGACATGCTGGTAACTCAACCATTGAAGACCCCATATGTAGAGGCTGCCGAAGAAGCATTGGAATGCTCCTATCGATCTTTTGAATTGGTCAATACTGTAGGTGAAGGATTTCAAAGTCAACCTTTTTCAAAGATAGTGGTGAGCCAAGTCATCAATAAAGGCTGGTGTCCAGGACTAGGGCTAGGTAAAAATTTACAGGGAATTAAAGAACCTCCAATAATAGTGGACAATAGCGACAAGGCAGGCTTAGGCTATGAGACGGCAGAGTGGGAAGTCCAAATAAGGCCATCAAGGAAGACAACAAGACTGATGTTTATCCCACACTTGTATGAAACCTTCAGACCTGGAGGATTCATGTACCCAGATGCAAGAAAAAGTGTGGAAGATGATTTTACCCAGTTAGCCATTAATGCTGTTGAAGATGAGGTGAGGGTAAATCAAGAAGAGTGGGTTCGCCTCTGTCCACCAGATTATGAGCTGAACAATTGGAGTACTATCGAGATGCCTTCGACTTTTGATTTAGATGCAATGTAATTGTAACATCCCAATAGCTATTGCCCAAGGCATTGGGGTGATCTTTTTGTTCGTGCCATTCATCATTTATTATTTTTAATAAAATTAAGAAGTATGCATTTTCATTCATTTTTTCTTATGTTTTCATTATTTCCATCTTCCCAAGCACATCTTGCCAACATATCCCATTTCATTCAATTGCAGGTCTTTAAATGAACATGAGGATAATCATGATAACAATCAAGAGGTTAGCTTTGAGAATTCAATTAATACTGATGAATTTGATAATGAAGAGAATTCTGAAGAATATGTTATGCCTCCGGACCTAATGAGGATGATTGAACAAGAAAATAAGCCAATTGAGCCTCATCAAGAGGTAGTGGACTTAGTGAATCTGGGAGATGAAGAAAATAAGAAAGAGGTCAGAATAGGTACTTCACTTTCATCGGGAGATAGGCAACGATTGGCAAACCTACTTCAAGAATTTGTAGATATATTTGCTTGGTCTTATCAGGATATGCCAGGGCTGAGCACAGAGATAGTGGAGCACAGATTACCTCTAAAGCCAGAATGTAAGCCAGTTCAACAGAAACTGAGACGGATGAAGCCCGAAATGCTACTAAAGATTAAAGAGGAGGTGAAGAAACAATTTGATGCAGGTTTTCTACAAGTGGCTAAGTACCAGAATGGGTAGCCAATATAGTCCTAGTTCCTAAGAAAGATGGAAAAGTATGAATATGTGTGGACTATCGGGACTTGAATAAGGCTAGCCCAAAGGATAACTTTTTTTTGCCTCATATTGATACACTGGTAGATAACACGGCTAAGCATTCGATTTTCTCCTTTATGGATGGTTTCTTGGGGTATAATCAGATAAAGATGGCTGCAGATGATATGGAGAAGACTACTTTCGTGACCATGTAGGGAACTTTTTGCTACAAAGTCATGCCTTTTGGGTTAAAAAATACTGGGGTAACATATCAAAGGGCCATGGTAACACTCTTCTATGACATGATGCACAAAGAGATCGAAATGTATGTAGATGATATGATTGTAAAGTCTTGTGGGGATGAAGATCATGTCACCAGCCTCAGAAAGTTATTTGAGAGGTTGAAAAAATTTTAGCTAAAATTAAACCCAGCCAAGTGCAACCTTTGGGGTAAAATTAGGGAAGTTGCTAGGTTTCATAGTCAGTTAAAAAATAATTGAAGTCGATCCTGATAAAATACGAGCCATCCAGAATTTGTCACCTTCCAGCACACTAAAAGAAGTTCGAGGTTTTCTGGGGAGATTAAACTACATTTCTCGGTTCATCTCTCAGCTTACCTACAAATGTGATCCCATCTTTAAGCTTCTACGTAAAGATAATCCTAAAAAATGGAATGAAGCATGTCAAGAGGTGTTTGATAAAATCAAGCAATATTTATCGAACCCTCCAGTATTGGTGCCACCTGTGCCAGGAAAACCTTTAATTTTGTACCTAACTGTGTGTGAAAATTCAATGGGATGTGTGCTTGGGCAGCAAGACGAGGCTAGCTGGAAGGAGAGAGCTATTTATTATATGAGTAAAAAGTTCACGGAGTATGAATCCAAGTATTCTTCATTGGAAAAAATGTGTTGTGCATTAGCGTGGACTGCCAAAAGACTCAGACAGTACATGCTCTATCATACTACATGGCTCATAGCGAAACTGGATCCCATTAAGTATATCTTCGAGAAGCCTTCTTTGTCTGGGAGAATCGCTAGATGGCAAGTAATGCTCTCGGAATACGATATTATATACGTGAGCCAAAAAGCAATAAAAGGGGGCACTATAGCAGAATTTCTTGC
>NW_019168327.1:0-23206 GCF_002303985.1 Durio zibethinus
TCAAAGTCGTGGTGCCTCTGTTTAGAGGAGCAATTTACTTTTCAAAGTCGTGGTGCCTCTGTTTAGAGGAGCAATTTACTTTTCCAAAGTCGTGGTGCCTCTGTTTAGAGGAGCAATTTACTTTTCAAAGTCGTGGTGCCTCTGTTTAGAGGAGCAATTTACTTTTCAAAGTCGTGGTGCCTCTGTTTAGAGGAGCAATTTACTTTTCAAAGTTCGTTGCCTCTGTTTAGAGGAGCAATTTACTTTTCAAAGTCGTGGTGCCTCTGTTGAGAGGAGCAATTTATTTTTCCAAAGTCGTGGTGCCTCTGTTTAGAGGAGCAATTTATTTTTCAAAGTCGTGGTGCCTCTGTTGAGAGGAGCAATTTACTTTCCAAAGTCCGTTGCCTCTGTTTAGAGGAGCAATTTACTTTCAAAAGTCGTTGAGTCTCTGTTTAGAGGAGCTTCGGCCAAAAAAAAAAAAAAAAAAAAAACAAAAACAAAAACAAAAAAATCAAAAAAATCAAAAAATCAAAAAAATCAAAAAATCAAAAAAATAAAAACAAAAATAAAAAAATCAAAAATAAAATGTTGAGTTGAGTCTTGATTGGGTGTCTACGTCTTTGCGCAATTTCTGTTTCACAGAAAATGTGCAAAGAGGGGCAGCTGTAGACACCCAATTGGGTCCGGGCCCAGATCAATTGGGCCTGACCGCAAATGGGTAAGGCCCATTTTCAATCCTGTATATTTTTTTTTTCTTCTTTTGTATTTTATGTATTTTATTATTATTATTATTATGTATATATTTAATTTATTTTTTTATTAGATTAGATTTATATGTATATAGTTATATATTTATTATTATTATTTTTTTTTTTTGTATATATACTTGGGTTTATCTTATTTTATTATTATTATTTTTTTTTTAATTATCTGTTCTGATTTTTCCTGATTATCAGATTTTTTTATATCTTTTGATTTATCCTGATTATTATCTAGTATTTTTTTATTTTTGATTTTGGAGGGCTAAGATTGAAGCTGAAGAATCCTACCGGGAATGGGAATTCAATCAAGAGAGTCCAATTGGATTCAAAGACTGAATTCCCGTCCAAGGAGGAATTGGGATTGATCAGAAACTCCTGATCAATCCCTATATAAAGCACCTCCTGGAACAGTTCAAGAACACACAAAAAAAAACAGAAGCAAAAGCTACTGATTGAGAGAATAGGGGTGTTTAGAGAGCTAAGGAAAAGTTTAGGAGTGTTCTGGCAGTGAGAAAAATTTTTTAGAAAAATTTGGCGAAAAAAATTTTCTGGAAATTTCTGGGAATTTCAGATTCCGGCGAAAATTCCGACGACTTTTGAATTTTCGGCGACAATTCCTGCGAACTTTGAAGTTTCCGGCGACAAGACCCAGTTTCCGGGCGAGAATCCCGAAACCGGCGACCATCCGTCAACTTTCGGCCAATTTCCGGCGAAATTCCCAGATTTCGGTGAAATTTCCAGAATTCGGTACCGGCGTTCTTCAAATTCTAGAGAGAAGGCAGAGAAGAAGGGAAGAAGAGAGAGAGAGGGGAGGAACGGTCTGCTGAAAAACGGAGGAAGGTGCCTTTTATACCCTCCCAAAACGACGTCGTTTTGGCTTTAAGTTAATAAGAGGATCCGCGCGTTTTGCCGAACCCGACCCGACCCGAAGCGTCGACCCGCGCGTTTCAGCCCCTCCGAGCCGAGCCGAGCCGAGCCGCACCAAGCCGAGCCGCGATCCGAGCCGCTCCAGGTTTTTTTTTTTTTTTTGAATTTTTTTTTGAATTTTTTGAATTTTTTGAATTTTTTTTTATTTGACTTTGATTTTGATCTTGATTTTTTTCTTTTTTCTTTAATTAATCCGACGACGGAGCCTCTACAAGTAAAAACAGTAGTTTTTCTTGCATACTCCTGAGGTGAGGGAATTTTCTCAATTTTCTGCTAAAAGTATTAGAGTCAATTGAGAATAATTTCCGATAATTAATTACTTGGCTGATTTTGATTTTTTTTTCTTTAATTAATCCGACGACGGAGCCTCTGCAAGTGAAACAGTAGTTTTTCTTGCATACTCCTGAGGTGAGGGAATTTTCTCAATTTTCTGCTAAAAGTATTAGAGTCAATTGAGAATAATTTTCGATAATTAATTAATTGGTTGATCTTGATTTTTCTTTAAATAATCCGACGACGGAGCCTCTGCAAGTGAAACAGTAGTTTTTCTTGCATACTCTTGAGGTGAGGGAATTTTCTCAATTTTCTGCTAAAAGTATTAGAGTCAATTGAGAAAAGTTTCTAATAATTAATTACTTGGTAAAATTTTAAGGCTTTTGGATAACACAAATTTAAGCTGGTACCATCTTTTGATGGACGTTGTGAGGGTGCTATAACCTTCCTCACACGTAACCGAACTCCCGAACCCTGTTCTGGTTAGTAGACCTGAACCTATTCTTTTAGGGACCCTTAAACTTAGGTGTTCCCTGAAAGGACAGATTCCATAGGTGGCCAATCGCACCTAGATAAAAAAGATTGGTGGCGACTCCCTAAAAGTTAATGTCTAGCGATAGATCCCCGGATCTAGACGTTACGACACAGTCAATGAAATTAAACAACAACAGGATTAGGCCACTGTACATTTGCCTAACTTACATTAACCATCCATTAATTATTAGAATTGCTTACCATTAATTTTTCACAGCTAAAGCTAACCCGCAGCATGCCGTTAATCATGCGGAAGCCATAAATGAAGATATTTTTTCTGCATTTCTATAAAATAAAACTTCAATTATTTATAGATCTTTGTATTGTTGTTTCTAAAGCCATAGCTATGTCGTGGACAAAGCGACATCCACATTATTGGGACCCAAAGCACTCCACACTGCAATCTACATCAGACGCGCCGTTATTCCATTCGGTGGACGACGGCAGTATACGCTCAGGGTTTATATGATATTTGCCATCAAATTTCAGATGGACCCTGTCCTCCGTCACCTTCGCTGAAATCATTGTTTGTGGGGGATAAGCTTGGCCGTCGGATCGAAGGGAGCCTGAGGGCTGGCATTTGGTTTCAGGGCCTGCAGGCTTGGAACTAAAGATGGTAACGGATGAGTATTTTTTTTAGAGATAGGTGCTTTAAAATTTTTGTTCTTTAAATTGGATAGTTTTAAACTTACTTCTTTTAAAGGAGATACTCATGTTAATGTCACATCGACTGTTATATCGATTTTTAATAATTATTTAAATTATAAAAAAATTAGAAGTAAAATCTTTTATCATTTTCAATTGAGGATGTTTTGGGTTTTCCAAAGCTTCTTCGTTCCAGGATCCAAACCATTTAAGCACCCCACCTTCCCCACTCTTTCCCTTCGTTCCTTTAGGCTTTTGGGCAAAAAAGCTTTGGTGCAATCTAAGTCCAGTGTGAGAGTGTTCGTTCCGGCGTAGATGGGATGATAAATTAATACGAAACTACACCTCTTCCCTCAAAAATGACGAAGATGGACGGTAAATGCAAAATCTAGACCTCTTACCTCAAAAACTCAAGCCACCCTCCAGAAACAAGACTGCAAGGCCTAACTTCATCTGATCACTCTCTCACACTCCAGAAAGCAGCCCAAGCTGTCAGCAAAAGAATTTGAGGGGAATAAGGGGAGAAGCTGGGGTTCTTGCAAGAGCTTCTTTGAAATTCATAGGGACTTTTGAAGTGGAGTTAGTTGTTGTCATTTCGACATCTGTGCGTTATCACTCACTTCATCTCCAAACCTATGACGGATCCGTTTCAAAGTTGGAGATTCGTTTTTCGTTTCGTTGCCCGGATCCTCTGGTGGCGGTTTTGATTAATGGTGGGTGGTTGATGATTGATGATTGATGTAACCAGTTTCTCTGAGTTTTCCTACAGGGGATTGAAGTGTTTCAGTTTTTTTTTTTTTTTTTCTTTTTCGTCAAATTATGTTGGAAGTTCATCTAACCTGTTAATTTTGAAATTTTAATCCACTTAATATATTCATATAAATTTAGTAATTTTAATTTAAACATTAATTCTGTCAATTCTTGACTATTAAAAGTATTAACATAATCGTTGGTTTATGATGTAAACGTTGATTTTATTAATATAATAATTTGATTGAATAAAATTAATTATTAAATTATGTAAATAATTTATATATTTATATGACTTTTAAAATTTAATTTTTTTTAATATAATTTAATTAAAATTTCATTCTCGTACAAGTTGAATTTGATAGCATTAATTGAAGTGTAAATTACAATCCAATAAAAATTAAAAAAAAAATCAAAAAAATAAAAAATTGATTCGAAATTATAATGTTAGATTCAAACAATATTTTTTTATTTGATTTAGTTTAAATTCGGATATTATATATATATATATTTATATATATTTTAGGTTCATATTGAATTTCATATCAAGAAGTAAAATAATGAAAAAAGTCCAGACCGAATTATATATTTTTATTATTTTTATATAACAAAATATTATTTGATTTAAAAGAGTATATACTATTTATTAAATTTGTCTTTTTAACTACAATAAAAAACAACATTTTTATTAATAAAAGTACTAAAATATTTAGAAACAAATCTAAATGATATATTATATTTAATTTTTAGCTAGAAAATCATAAATGAATAAAAATGTAAAAGAGAAACACTAAAAATTTTGATAAAGCATCAATCGAAATTGTTTGATAGAGTATGAGACATTAAATTTTTTATTTTAAAATTAATTTATATTATTAACCTATCATATTATTATTTTTATCAATTATTCATGTGTTAAATAAATATATTATAAAAATATTAAATAAAAGATTATATGAATATAATGTATTATTTATGTGTCATAAAAAATAATATAGTAAAAAAATCTATTAGATAATATTAAATTTTACGAATCAAATATAAAAGTCTTATATTCTGTAAACCAAACATAAAATTCTTACCTTCTTTAAAGTCAACAGGAGTCACTTATTTTCTTTGACTATTGCTTTCTTTCGAAGTCACTTACCCTCATGATATGTATGTATCCACAAATCGAACGCCTTCTTAAGAAAATAAGATTAAAACTTCTCTTATTAAAGAATAAAAAATTTAAAATACATCATTTCAAAAAAACAACTAAATAATAGATATTAGATTCGAATAAATAATTGGATATCTAGTACCATTTGATCCATTTATATTAGATTCGTATATTGATAAATAGATTGCGGAGACTGACACTTAACCTACAAAATATTATTCGTTTTGATTTAAAAGTTTTATAATTTTATCTCACAAAAAATACTTTAAAAATTTAGCTTTAAGTCTTAACTTATATATTTTAACAAACTTTTAGAATATTTTGATATGGGATTAGAGTGTTACAAACTCATTCCATTAAAACTTGAAATCACCATCAAACTCAACAAAAGCACGTAGAGAACTATAGAACCAAAATCACATTATATGTTGAGATTTTATAAGTGACTTCCATCATATAACACTTAATTTTCTCGAGATTTTAGAGGTGGTTCTCACAATGTAGCACTTAGCTTTCGTCTAATTTGTGATTATTTTGATACCATTTGTGAAAATTCATACCTAACATGTGAGGTATTATTCGTTTTAACTGAATGTCTTACAGTTGTATCCTACAAAAAATATATTACAAGTTTGAATTTAAGTCTCAACTTACATATTATAACATATTTTTAAAACATCCCAATATGATATTAGAGTGTTACACAGATAATTATTTGAATTTTGATAGAAGATTTACTATTTGTATCGGATTCAAAAACATTATTTGGATATTTAATACATAAATATGTTTAAATTTAATGGATAGTATTAGATATTCAAATTCGTTACTTCTTTTCATTTACAAAATATGTAAAATTTTATACTTGTAAATGAGTTTGAACATTAACAAATAACCTTTATTATTAATTAAAAGAGAACTTAAATTTTAAATTTAATTATCATTTTATTTTATTTTTTAATAAAAATTTAGGATAATAGTTTTTTAATTGAAATCGGATTTGAGTAATAATATTAAATTTAATCAAATATTTTAGGGGATTCTTATGTTACTAAAATTAAGATATGTAGAAAATAGTTGACATCCGTTATGCAGCTATTCCTAGTAGGCACCGCTACTTCTACTACATGATTTGAGTTCCCACAGGATCGTCATTGTTGCACTTGCCTTTGATGCAAATGAGGTAATCATATATAGCAGTCTTTGAGGTCTAGGCATGGACCGTTGCTTTGGGATATGGCTAGCTTTCCCTTGTTAGAAAAACTGATGGGTCAGTTGATATGGATGGATGTGGGATTGCAAGGAGGATCTGTGCATGAATTTAGGTTCCGTTTGCAAAAATAATTTTTATATTTTTAGATGTTTGTTTGATGAAAAATTGATTAGTTAATAAAAAATATTTTTTTATTAATGAAAAATAAGATTTCTTTTGAAAATTATCTTATGAATTTAAAATTGAAAGACATTTAAAAAAAATTGTCTATGAATAAAACTATTTATCAGTATTTGTAAGCGTAATTTTACTTATAAATAATATTATATTAATAAATAATATACAATTAATATAATATATTAATAAATAATATATTAATATATTAATAAATAACATACTATTAATATAATATATTATTAAATATTTTAATAAATAATATTATAATATATTAATAAATAATATAGAGAATAAGAAATGGTTTTATTTTAAGTATTTTTTATATTAACATAATATTTTAATATTAAACATTATTATTAAAATAAAGTTATTTTTTAAAGTTAATAATTTTATTAATAAATAATTTAAATATATTTTAATAAATAAATAACTTTGAATATTTTAATAATTATATTAATATTATTTGAAAAAAATAAATTTTCTAAAAAATAACCAAACAACAAAAAACATTTTTTGTTAACTTATACAGATAACAGAAAAAATTTTTTAATTCAAAACATATAAATATTTTTTAAAATTATTTTTCAAAAACTATTTTCTCTGAAATAAACCTCATAAAATTATAAGCATTTAAACAAAAAAAAAAAAATCCTCTTTGATAAATGAATTTTTGTCACAATATCAATTAGATTATAAAGAGCACACAACTGATTCATGCCAAAGTCCAAGTCTTCCCCATACTTCGGTACTGACGATGACATCTTTCTTTTGTTCAATTTTACAACTTGGAGAGCCGTTCTAGATACGGCTTGTTAAGAATCTGTTGTTGATTTTTTGTGGATTTTTCTTCGTCATATACGGCATTGGCGTTTCAGACTTTGTGGGGTAAAGGCTTGGTAGCCATAACCCGTATCTCTGCTCAATTATAAAATTTGAATTAAATGATGAGGCATAACTTAGATTTCAGACAAAATAATATTGTCAACAGAATTTTTCATGCTTGACTTGATTTGATGTAGCTTATACAAAGTTACATATACAAGATAATTGATTTATCTATACATCAAATTTAATTACCACAGAAAATTGATTATTCATTAATAAAACTTAAAGGTATGTATATTTTTGACAGAAAATGCATGAAAGATAGGTTTGAAAAGATTTTTTTTCAACGAGTCCAAAAATTTTATTACAGGGATTTATGTTTTTAGTGACATTATTTTTAAAGTTTAGCGATATTTATAAACGTCATTAAAATATTAGCGACGTTTGCAAAAAACATCATTAAAAGCATCTGCTACACTCACGTCAAAAAAGATAACAACGTTTTATAAAAAAACGTCATTAATTTAATGGGTTTGCAAGCACAAATGCCATTAATTTAGTAACGATTTATGTTACAAATGCCACTAAATTAAACAATTTATTTTTTTATAAAATTTATTATTATCATTAAATAAAAATTTTAAAAGAAATAAAAACGAAATTCAATTCATAAATTGAATATTATAAATACATAATTTGTTCAAATATGCATGTAAAACAAAGTTTAATAATACATGCAATAACATTCAAATTAATTTAGTACATTAACCAAAAAATTTAAAATATATAAAATTGATAACTACATAGATTTGAAATACTATCATGTAATGAATGATTTTTTTTACCTTGGTCACTAACGTGCTTAAGAACTAACTGAATAATATCATACATGTTTTCAAACTTAATAAAAAGCTATTGTTTATATTAAAAAAATATAAATAGTTACTAAATATAATACTTGAGTTGGTGGATCACCTAGATTAGTTTCTGAAAATTATTGTTACACAAAATTCATAAGAGTATCAAATCGATCATGCAACTGCTAAAATTTTACACACTTTTAGTCCATTCTAACACGTTCTTTTTCAATTTTAGCACACTCATGTTCTCTTTCTACTTCTATTTGTTGGAAACATTGTTGCATAGTTTGCAACTCCTCTCTCAATATAAAATATCTTGCAAAGACTGACTTGCTAAGAATGTAAATTGTTGAGAGCTACGTCCATAGTAGCTAGATGGTGTTGGACCCAATCCAAAGCCTCAGGTCCGTTCACATTTTTCTTTTTTAGCAACTTCTGTAAAAATAAAAAATTTCAATTCTTGTATGTTGACAAAACTATCAGATGCAATTTCATTTTCAGCAATCATTTTCTATTTCACTTTTTCTAATAAATTAATTAGATAAAACTATCAAGTTTAATGATTAATTAATAATATGTTTAAAATAGTCAATATTTACTTTATGTATACAACATATGTAATAAATTATCATAATTTTTAGTGTTTTGATATTCATGTAAGATCTGTCTTTTTTGTATGGATTAATAAAAAAAGTTTCACACGTCTAATTTTTTCACTCATCTTAATCTCTTATATAAAAACATATGTTATTGTTAAATATATATCAACCACAACTTAATCATGCATATCAAGCCTACCAATCAAGTTTAATTCGAATAAGTTTAATATCATGTATTTAATCATCTAAATTGTTAAAATAAAGATATAACTGTAAAATTATATTTTTACCTTTTAATAGCACAAAAGTCTTAAACAAACGTAAACAATAAAAACATTTTGGCCTTTCACACATATCAATCATGAAAACTAAATTCAATCATTTGAATAAGTTTAATATCATGTATTAAAGCTATCCAAACTATTAAAATATGGCGAATAATAGCAACTTTGTATTTTTTCCTTTAAATAGCAAAAAAAGTCATAAACAAAGGTAAACAACAACTTTGTCACATTTATCAATTATGAAAACCAAGTTCAATCATTTGAAAAAGTTTAATATCATGTATTGAAGCTATCCAAACTGCTAAAACAAAACAATAACTGTAAATATGTATTTTTACCTTTTAATGGCCCGAAAAAATCCTAAACAGAGGTAAATACCAACTTTTTTCACATATATCAACTATGAAAACTAAGTTCAATCATTCAAAAAAGTTTAATATTATGTATTGAAGCCATCCAAACTGTTAAAATAGAATAATAATAGCAAATTTGTATTTTTACATTTTAACGGTAAAAATAGTCATAAATAGATGTAAATGATAATTTTTTCACATATATCAACTGTGAAAATCAAGTTCAATCATTTAGACAAGTTTAATATTATGTATTAGAGCTATCCAAACTATTAAAATAAAATAATAACAGTAATTTGTATTATTACCTATTAATGGCATAAAAAGTTCTAACTTTGTCCTATATATCAACCGTGAAAACAAAGTTCAATAATTTGGATAAGTTTAATATCATGTATTGAAACTATCAAAACTATTAAAATAAAATAACAACTATAAATTTGTATTTTTACCTTGTAAAGGCATAAAAAGTTGTAAACAAACATTAATTGCAAATTACGACATATATATCAATAATGGAAACTAAGTTCAATCATTCGAAAAAGTTTAATTTCATAAACTTACAAAATTTTTTTGCTTTTTTGCAAAACTTTTTGATCCATTTGTGTGGCTATATTTCTGTTTCTTTCTACTACCAATCCCAATTTGTTCTCTTTCTTGTCATAAAAATAATTGCATATATGGTAAAAATATAAATATTACCAATTTAAATCATAAAACACCATTATTATTAAAACTAATAGTACAAGTTATAAATTAGTACATTTCCCCTTTTTGAGAACCAAAATCTAATCAATTATTCATATTGCCACCTAATTATATACGGGGTGCATTTTCCATTGTGGCATCTGTAGTAGTATTTCGATTGAAATATTTTTTCTTGAAATTATGCTTATAGTCTTTTCATTTCTTTCTCAATAACTTAAGCACAAAAGAAGTTAAAATTTTAAATACAAATCTTGATTGTAATAATACAAAAAAAAGTTTTAATCAATAAACCAAATTTAAAATAATTAGTATAATTATATGTAATTAATTATACTAATAACTCAATAAAGTTTAAAGCATCGGTCTTAACTTTTGCTATAATTTTATGCCATATTTCATAATGAATCGATAATTTCATTCCATTACAGGCAATCATGCCTAGAAATTCAGCCAACAGTTGAGACTCTTCATCCATTGGTTGTCTATCAGAGTTTGCAGATATTTTAATACACTCGTTTGGAGGTAGTGCAAATAATTTCTTCAAAGTTGTTCGACTTCTGATCTTCTATTGACTATGGTTATCAACTATAAAAAATAAAAAATCAAATTGTAAATTACTAATACTTTAATCATTATAATCAAAATCTAAATATGGGGTTTATGGTACCTGCATTCAAATTAAAATCAAAATCAATTGACAGAATACTATCTAAATTTGGATCTCTCGTATTGTTAAATCCAATATCAGTTAAAGGATTAGAAGTTTCTGGGTTAAAACTAACTGTATGTATATTTCCTTTCAAAGGATTTAGTCCATAGCCAAGATCAACTGGTGTCGCAAATAGTTTTGAATTAATATCTTTGATATATATTTCTTTCAATCTATTCTTTTGCATTGTAGCATAGCTGCATTATAAAAGCGCATATATAAAAAACATATGTAAAGAACATATATAAAGACATTAAGAAGTTAAAAAATCAGAACCAACCATATATAAAGAATATATCAATTAAATTAAATTAAAAGATAATGTATAACTTATAATACAATAATTGAAATAAAAGTGAATGCGACATAAATTAATACAAGCATTTATTACATTATGTTTTAATAAATGCTTATTTACAAAATATGGATGATCCATCATGGTTCATAAATGTCTTTATTAACATCTTTACAGACCCACTGAGCAAAGTACTGGAGATTTTTTTATCCAAGTTTTGTTTAGCAAAAAAAAAACATTCAGTTTTATGTTTAACATCATCTCTGGTATCTGACCCCATATCAAATAAATCTCTATGTGTGTTTCAAAGAACAACAAATCAACCCAATTCTTTAAGGTCTTCAGAATAAAAAACTTGTTTGACTTGAGAGAAAAAAATGTAAAGTTCATCGATGAGTTGTTGTCTAGTGTGAATTAATCGAGAAAAATTCATAATTGTAAAGCCAAACTAATCTTTCTTAATACCCTTTGCACTATTTACATTAGTTCAATCATACCGAAATAAGATAACTTTTCACTTGCTATAATAATCTAACTCAATGGTCATTAATCATGTCATAATAATTAACATTTCCCTCTAAAGGGTTTGTATCCTTAGTACTAACATAGCTAGTAGTTGATGAAGTAACACTAACTCCTGAATTTTGTTTACTTCTAAAACTCTCATGGGCTTTAGTGTGAAATCTATATCCATTAATGATAAAACCTTTGTATCATTTCACAATCCTATTCGACTTTTGTGAAAAATACTTTACCTCTTCACTAACAAGCCTTCCACTCCAAACTTATTCAAGTGAAATAAATATATATGTTATTAATTTTATTTATACCCTAAGTATTCTATGTATATTTCTTATTATGGGAAGTATGGCATTACTTATAGTTGCTTCTAACTATTCGTGAAAGTTTTCAATGAATAACTTATCAAACTCTCGAGGGTTTGATTATCGATAATGTGTATGAACTCTCAAATTATTTCTATACTCACTATAAAATATCATGATAAAGTATTAACAATAAGAAAAATACAATAATCTATGCTTAATAGAATGAATTATTTTCTTGTAAGAAAACTTACGTGCAAAACAATTCAATTAAGTCATGATGGAAAAGAACATATCGATGTGCTTGTGCCCAAGATTTATCATCTAACTCCATCATTTCAGCTTTACCTATTGGTTGTGCAAAATTTTCAAAAGGATAACTGTAGGCAAAATTAGTATGATGCATACTAACATTTCTTGATGGTCTATTAAATTTTATTTCAACATCATCCAAATAATGAGAACAAAATATCATACGCTTTTCTACTAAATATCCTTCAGTAATAGAACCTTCCAGATAACGTTTATTGTTACAATAAGACTTTAACCTCTTTAAAAACCTAAGGCATAAAATATTTGTCATATACCATTTTAACTAGAGTGATATGATCATCACTAATAACCTAATTAAGCTATTAACAAATAATACTTTACGATATGATACATTCATCGATAATAAATCAGTCCACTGACTTTTACTTCATATGAAAGGTGGATAACCAAATATATCATAATAGTGAAAAAGTTTGGAAGAAAAATCTTCTTTAAATGGTATAAAGTAATCATAGCTCGATCTTAAAGTTTTTCAAGCTCTTCCACATTCAAAACTTTCTCACATAGAGCTTTAAATATGTTACTCAATTCAATTACCATTGAAATGACTTGCTTTGACATTGATAAACATAAAGCAAGGAAAAATAAGTCTTGCATTGTAATGTGATAATCATGTGACTTTAATAAAGAAAGCTTTTGCTCTTTCAGATTCACACATCTCAATATATTTGACATATAGCCATCTAAAACTTTTACATTTTTTAAAATCTTACAAAGCACATCTTTTTCAGCTTTAGAAATCTCAAAACAAGCATGAGATAATCAATATTTGTCATTAGAAAGTGATTTTGGATGAAAGTCAGGGTAAATCCTCATATCAACTAGGTCAAGCTGACTTTTTAAGTCATCTTTTGATCTTTTATTCATATTGAGAATTGTCTTGATAAAATTTTCGTAAACATTCTTCTCTATGTGGATTACATCAAGGTTATGACATAATAAATTATATTTTCAATAAGGCAACTAAAATTTTTTTTTTTCATAACTCAGACTCATTGAGTTATCTTTTTCATCTTTCTCCTCATCACTTTGAACATTAAGATCACTAATTTGAGTATCAGTATCACCAACTTAAGTAATACAAGGCTAAAGACCTTCAAAGATCTTCTTCACTCTTTTCCTCGATTGAGTTTTTTTTTCATAAGTAAAATGAATATCTTTTAACTTTGACAATATATTAGACCCATTAATTGATAAAAACGATCTCTCCAACTCTTCAGTTCTATCAAAAAGATATTTTTAGATTCTAAATCGATGATTATCATCTAACCATTGATGATGTCTCATATAACTGAACTTCTTACCATTATGTAACCACTTCAAACATGTCTGCACAGCACAACATAGACAAGCATAATGACCTTTTGTGCTCCAACTAAATAAATTCGCATAAGCAAAAAAATCATTGATAGTCCACAATAAAATAGTATGCATACTAAAATTTTCTTTTTTTGATGCATCATAGGTCTCAATTCATTCTTATAGTTACTTCAACTCTTTAATAAGAGGTTATAAGTAGATGCCTATATTATTACCCAGACCTTTTTTTTTAGAATTATCATAGATAAGATAAATGACTATTGGTTCATGGCAATTCATAGTGATAAATTATATGAAATTAATACAACTGATCAAGTATTATAAAAAGTACTCAACATTTTAAACGGGTTGAACCCATCAGATGCTAGTCTAAGCCTAATATTTTGAAGATCAAAAGCAAAGTTTAAAAATCTAGAATAAAATAATTTTCATGCCAAAGAATCTATAGGATGCCTTAATGATCCATCATATGTCAACTTGTTATGATGCCACCTCATAGAATCTACAGTTTTGGAGACATGAAGAGTTGTTGGAAGTCTTGATATGTAATGAAAAATATTGTAAAACTTTTATAGGCTTCTTTTTTACATTGGACCTCATCATCATCCTTATTTACCCTTTCATCGCGATGTTTTTTTTTTCACCTAATGAATTACCTTACAAATGACAAGATTCTTGATTTTTTCTATCACCCCAAACAACATGCAATTATTGGGATAAATTATAAATTTTTTATATCCAAAACCCAAATCCTTGAATCATCTCTTTTGAATCTTACAGATTCAAGGATTTTGCAAAGAAAATATTCTTTCATAAACTCCAATAATAAGTCAAAGACGTTGTCCTGTCCATTCACATAGCATTCAAGTGAAAAGATGCACTAGAAAGATAACCTTGAATGTTTAGATCTCTCATAAAGTTTTTCATTCATGACCCAAGCAACCAATAAAATTTTAAAAGCTTTTCCACTACGTTGTTGATCTACCTACACCTATCCTATGATCACCAAATTCATTCATTCCAATATTTGACTCATTGAAATCCATCATTTTAGGGAGATGGATGATGAAAATGTTGGTTATGAATGTTAAAAGCATCTCGTAACATACCTTTAATGTATATTGTCTAATAGGATCATGTTGGAGTTGAAAAACCTTTAAAGTTGAAGGAACTCTAGTAAAAGATCTTGACAGTACAGATTCTTCATGAAAATACCAATTAACATATTTCAAAACAATTCTAATACAAATTAAATGTTCCAAAATAACTTCACGCATTTGTCATTCGATATTAGCACACTTCAAATATAGGCATAATATCATATTATCTTCACATGTATTATCAAATTCAAAATTAAGATAATTTTTCACTCATTCTCAATACTTTTGACTTAATATTGACATTTGTATCCAAGCCTTATCTATTTACTTGCTATATCATTAGACCAAAATTATATAAATAAATTACATGAAAATGAACATGTCAAATACTTAATTATACTATTATATGAAAATGAACATGTCAAATACTTAATTATACTATGTATTAAACCAAAAGTAATAACAAGACCAGTACTTATAAAAGTCTAGAACAACAAAGCAGTTATGCACATTATGACAATATCATTCGAATGATCTCTCAATAATACTTGAATGATTTTTCAATTTTTTAAACCACACATACGAAGCATCATAAAAAGTTACCTTTGTAACTTTATTAAACTTGTCCCTGACAATATGTAACAGATGGAAAAGGGAAAGGGATAATGGGTTTCAAATGGATATTTGAAAAAGATGAGTTTTGGAGAAAAATTTTATACAAAAAATTATAACGAAAATTGCAAAAGCTGAAAGAATAGTAGAATTAAGTAAAAACTAAAGTAAATAATGAAGGAATAGTAAAAATAGGGTTCCAAAAAACAAAGCTCAAATGGTAAAAGCTGAAGGAAATAAAAAGTAAATTGTAATTGGTATGAAAAGAGAAATAGTAGATTAATTAAGTTGAAGCTTAAAGTTAAGGATTCGATATGCTAAGTTTGAAGCGTTTTCAACAAACAAACGTTACTAAATTTTAATGTTATGAGTTAGAAGGAGTTTAAAAAAATTACATTTACCATTATTATAAATTACAAAATTATTTAAGGGGCGTTTCATTCCAATTCTATGATGATATTATTTAAGGCGTTATTTAATGAAAAATGCATTCAATAATCCCATCTAATTTTTTAAAAAATATTATTGAAAATATTTTTTTACAGAAAAAGCCTTCAATAATCCTTTTAAATTTTGATGAGGAGATTATTAAATGTATTTTTGATTAAAAATGCCATTAATAATCTCCTCTAATTTTTTAAAAGAAATTATTAAAGGTATTTTTTGCAGAAAACACATTCAATAATCTCCTTCAAATTTTTAAAAGAAATTATTGAATGTGTTTTTTTTGTAAAAAATGTCTTCAATAATTCTCTTCAATTTTTTAAAGAAAAATATTCAATGTGTTTTTTTTGCAGCAAATGCCTTTAATAATTCTTTTAAATTTTTTAAAGAAAATTATTGAAGGTATTTTTTTGGTAAAAAATGACTTCAATAATCCTCTAAAATTTTGACGAGGAGATTATTAAAAGTATTTTTGACTAAAAATACATTTAATAATATCCTTCAATTTTTTAAAAAAAAATTATTGAAGGCATTTTTCTGCAAAAAAAAAGCCTTCAATATTTTTCTCTAATTTTTTAAAGAAAATTATTAAAGGTATTTTTTACAAAAAATACCTTCAATAATCCCCTTAAATTTTGATGAGGATATTATTGAAGGCATTTTTAGTAAAAAATGTATTCAATAATCTCCTCTAATTTTTTAAAGAAAATTATTGAAGGTATTTTATGCGTAAAACACCTTCAATAATCTCCTTAAATAGATTATTGAAAGTATTTTTTTACTAAAAATGCCTCTAATAATCCCTTTTAATTTTTTAAAAGAAATTATTGAAGATATTTTTAATTTTTTTTAAAAAAATTATTGAAGGCGTCTTTATGCAAAAAACACCTTTAATAATCCCCTTAAATTTTGATGAAGAGATTATTGAAGGCATTAAAAACATCTTCAATAATCTCTTTCAATTTTTTAAAGAAAATTATTAAAGATTTTTTTTTTGTAGAAAACACCTTAAATAATCCACTGTAAAATTTTAAAATAAATTATTTAAGGTATATTTTTTGAAAAAACCACATTCCCATAACACTCTTTAAAAATTATCAATAGGATTATTGAAGGTATTTTTGACTAAAAACCTTTATTAATCTCCACATCAAAATTTAACGAAGGCTCTATTGAAGGCTTTTTTTTTGGTCAATACACCTTCACTGATCATTTTTTATATTTATTATCGTCTTGAACTTTGGAATCTCTCAAATTGTTATTATAAATGAATGAATTAAAAACTGCATTGTAACCAAACCAAAACCCCCAAACCCATTTAGTTTGCCTTTCGATTTATTTATCTCTCTCATCACCGTCGACCTTCAACAATTCAACGTCGTGCACCTCTCTGTTTATCGATATGTCCTTATTTTATTTTATTTTTATATTTTTTATATCCTTTGATATATGTTTTTTTTTTCTCATTCCTTACTACATATATTTTTATTCATTCCACCATTACATAAGTGTAAAAAACACTTTTCATTGTACGCATGATGTTTCTATGTAGTTTGGTTTAACTATTGTGGTATGCTAAATGGTATTGTAGAATTTGTCTATATTTTTTTACTCATCATTTGTTTTGCATGGAACTCTTATTTAAGGTTGGAATCACAGTATGGCTTGTCTTCGTAAAATATTATGGGTTTGAGGATGATTTATGCATATTGGTGTAGTAACTGTAGTATGATATTGATTGTATTTTATTATATTCTATGTGAAATTTAAATAGACAGTTTTGTGTATTTCGTATAATTTTGATCAAAATCGTAGGTATAATGAAATTTGAACAACATACTTCTCTTTACTACTCAACATAAAAAAGACACACTGTAGGGCAAAAAACAAGAAAGGAAAGGGAATGAAATAAACAAATTGAAATGATTGACACAAAAAATTCACGTCCACTTCAATCAAAGTGGGCAAGCCTATTTCTGATGGAGTTGCCAAGTTGGGCTACTCGTATTAGAGCTGTTGTCCGTCGTATCATTTCAATTATGTACCATAATTGGTGATGAGTTCCTATCAATCTAAAGAATAGTATATGAGAGTCTGTTGTGGTATATTTATTTCAATTATTTCATAAAATTTGCTAAATGGTATTTTAATTGAAATTCAATGTATTCATACTAATTGTGTTAATTTTTTTAGAACGGTTTGAACGTCTTATTGAATGTAAAAAATTGTGTTATAATCGGCTCAGAAGTATTTAAAGACTTTAAAAGCAGATTAACAAACTAATATATTTTATCACTTGTTGATCAGGATAATATATCAGTTGTTCCACCTATGTCATATGCAGATATTATAAGTTATGATGATGGGACAAAATTTATTTGAGATCAACTATCAAAAGATTTCTTGGTATGCATATCCATTGTAAAAAATTATTTATGAGATTTTATATCATATATTCGATATCTTAATATGTAATTTATTTAATTTCTTTCTTTCCTAGAAAATCAAAGAACAACAAATGAACATTCAGGCCAAACAAGTGTATCACCATTGAATAACGAGAAAGGGTTATGAAAATGTTAAATATGAACTTGTAAGTATTCACACATTTGTTTTATACTTATAAATGAATATTTATGAACATTCATTTAATAGATTTTGATTTTTATATTATGATAATTTATTAAGAATCGACTAACTTTGATATCGAAGTTTTCAGATAGGATATGTGGAAATAAAGACATATGCGAAATGATGGATCATTCACAAATGAAGTAACTAAAGAAATGCTAAAAAGATTGTATGTATAACTGCTCATTATATCATGTATAATTGGCTTTATACTTTTATGCGTGATTGTATACTAGCTTGTATAGATTTGTTATTACGGCCCATCTTATTATTTTCTTTCAAGATGATTATGCTAGTAAAGTTAAATTCGATGAACCAGTAACCCATTATGGTAAATATCCCTTGTCTTTGGCATTAGGTGAGAAAGAAAGACATGGTTAAGTTTAAAGGGTTGATAATTTAATGTTGCCATCACAAGTTTTTTAGTAATCAATAAAAATAACCGTCAAATGATGAATGCACAAATAACGCAATCATTAAGCAATAACAGCAAAGACTTGATGAGTAACAGCAATTGCCTTCAAATAACCACAGCAACGATTTATGACTTTAGAGGTGATGTTGGCAGCAAATGTAGCCTAGCATGTCTGCAGGCCAAGTCAGATAGCATCATCCACCTAAGACAAGTTTTCATTGTAAGTTAGGTAGTAAACCCAACCATCGGTACCAACCATGAAGTATGATTTTGGTTATTCACTTAATATTTATTTTTTACGTTTATTGATTTGGTATTAATATTTATATTTCATTATATATTATAGCAGGATGTTGGGACTTAGAATATGACCCATGCTTGGATTGCCATTGATGAGTTAACTAATTATTCGGTTGATTATTTATCACAAGAAAACTATGTTACAGTTGAGCTGAGAATGAGTTATTTGATCAACCATCACTTTCTTCCATTGGTGAGGATAAGATTAAGGAATTTTGTAACTTTGATGAAATATCAACTACTAATATTGTTGCTTATATGTGATTAGCTTATAAATTTAAATATGCAAAGTCAATATTTATTAATTTATATGACGGTGTATTACAAACTAGTATTGTTGATTGTTATCGTACAGCTTCTTATATAGAGAGATAAAGGCGAGAGAAATGACCCATCGATTTAGATTCGTTTATCCTAATTTCATTAGTAAGCAGAGTGGCATAGTCATTTTTCATGCTCATCATGTAATTGAATGCATAAAAAAAGTGCTAATTATTATTTACTCTCATATAATGCTACGTAACTTATATTTATACAATAATTTAGTCCAACATTAATCGAATCTGAGATGATGCCTAATCTAAGTATATCATTCTTATTATTTTGCAATTGTCATTGGCAGCTTATTGTTATTGATGACAATTCTTTAATACATACTTACTTAATTCGGCTCAACTATGGGCAATGCCTAACTCGATATTAAAGCATTTATAAAGAGGTATTAAATGTTATTATATTATCTTTGTTTCTTCATAATTATTTTATTTTTGAATTAACTAATTTTTTTCTTTTCAATTTAGGGTATTGTCTGCAGTGGTAAGAAAGCAAAGATAAATTGATGTCATTACTAGTAAATGTAAAATTTATTATTTTATGTTGAGTTTGTTTAGATACATGTTTCTTAAAACCAACTAAATTTATTTCTAGGTACCTCGTCAATCAAGATTATACTGAATGTGGATATTATGTCTTTCATTTTATGAAGGAGATAGTAATATATGATTTTATGATCACACCATTCAATGTTAGTATTAATTTTATAAAATCATTATATCTTAAAAAAAAAAACTAAATTATGTTATCGTTTATTAACATTCACTTGTGATTTTTTTTTTAGTTGGAGAGTAAAGAAAGCTTCACAATAGACAAACTTGATGAAATCCGTAAAGAGTGGTGTGAGTGTGTTTTATCGTTTACTAAACAATGAGCTTGGACATTATTGGTTGTGTGTAAATATATGCAATTTATTCGTTATAATGTTTTTAACATGTCATGTTGAATGGATAATTTAAGTTTGTAGATTGGAATATTAGTTTAAAATTATTGGCTTATATTTTTTTATATCAATTGGTTGTAGCTTTTATTAATACACATATATTATGTACACATATATTTGAAAAAATATATTTATATGATAACGTTATTAGTTTTAAATTTAGATGTGTGGTCTATATATTGAATTACTACAATGTTCATAATGTAAATTACAAAATGTAATTCGTAGTATCAAATATGTAAACCAAATATTTTCTGAGTATAAACCTACAACTAACTTCCTCTCCCATTGTTTTTTGAACAAAAACTCCTTCAATTATCCCTTACAAAAAATTGAATGAGGTATTTAAGGCGTTTCTGGCCAATACTTCAATAATCCTCTTCAAGTGATTTGGAGGATTATTGAAGGCATTTTTTTGTTAGAAAATGCTTTGAATAATCTTTTACAAAAAATTGAGTTATGTTATTCAAGGCATTTTCTGGCAAAACACTTTTAATAATCTCCTTCCATTGTTTCTGGGCAATTATTAAAAGCGTTTTTCACAAAAGATGCCTTCAGTAATTGCCTCTATTTTTTATAGGAGAATTATTCAAAGTGTTGTCTGTCAAAAACACTTTCAATAATCTTTCATTTATTTTTTATAAAGAAATTATTGAAGGTATTTTTTATCAAAAATACCTTCAATAATAAATTTAATTTTTTAAAGGGGATTATTCTAAGCATTAAAGTCGATAAACACCAATAATAAATCTAATTTTTTAGAAGGAATTATTCTATGTGTTGTAGTCGATAAATGCCACTAATTTTTATTTTTAGTGGTGTTTATAAATACAAATGTCGTTATTTGAATATTTAGTGGTGTTTTAATAAAAAATGCTTTAAGATTTATAAAAATACGAAAATTAACGACGTTTCTAAGTGAAAAGCCAATAAAAAACTGTCACTAATCTTTTATTTTCTTCTGGTGCTTGGAGAAGAACAAAATCAATGAGATATTTAAAACGAAATATGCAGACAGATTTAAATAAATTAACATGTACATTCAATAAGTTTGACGCCAAAGTCAAAGTCGTTCCTGAAGAAATATCTTCTCGACGAAGGCCAAATTCTTCCGGCAAACCGCCTTAATTCATGGAATACTCTTTGTGTAGAACTTAAGATTCCCCGCATTTGAAAGCTATAAGTCGAAAAGAATGAGAAAGACCCTAGTTAATATTTACCCACACTTTGTGTTTCTCTCGTTGTAGAGAAAGTGATTGATATAACTTCCAAGGATTAATGGTGGCATTGAAATTTCAAACTTTGACAAGTTGGACAATGATATATGCAAATTTATTATCATTATTTCTCGCTATGTTTCTCATATCAAAGAGCAAGATTTAACTCCCTGCTCAGTTTCATACAGATTTACAAAGGCCATGGACAAGGACTATGCCCACCAAATTTCTTGACCTTATTAATTTAACCAATTTAAACATTAAAAAAAAGAAAGTAGAATTTAAGTTCTTAAACCCTAGGCCTTGGACCAGGAAACGTCTACAATCCCCTCTTCTTTATCCAGCTCCAAAGCACTCCCACACAGCATCAGACCCATCAACAATGTTATTCTCACAAGGTGGCTGGTATGGCATGCTCTTCGTCGCACCCACGCCTCGAGTCACACTCGTCAACCACCTTAGCCGTCACGCTTCTTCCGTTACTGGCGGTGATCCTTTATGCAGCTATTCCCAGTCGGCTCTGCTACTTCTACTACATGATTTGAGTTCCCACAGGATCGTCATTATTGCACTTGCCTTTCATGCAAATGGGGTAATCATATATAGCAGTCTTTGAGGTCTAGGCATGGACCGTTGCTTTGGGACATGCTAGCTTTCCCTTGTTAGAAAAACTGATGGGTCAGTTGATATGGAAGGATGTGGGATTGGAAGGAGCATCTGTGCATGAATTTAGGTTCCGTTTGTTTTGCGAAAAAATAATTTTTGAAAAATAAATTTATATTTTTAAGTTCTTGTTTAATGAAAAATTGATTGGTCATGGAAAAATGATTTTTTATCAATAAAAAATAAGATCATTTTTTTTTTAAATTATCTTACAAATTTGAAAAGGAAAGATATTTTTTGAAAAAAAAGCTGACCATAAATAGAATTATTTATTAATATTTTTAAGCGTAATTTTACTTATAAACTAATATTATATTATAAATAATATATATTAGTAATAATATAATAATATTATTAATTTAACTAATAAATATTATAATAATATATTTACAAATAACATACTATTAATATAATATATTATTAAATAATATTATAATATATTAATAAATAATATAAAGAATAAGAAATAGTTTTATTTTAAGTATTTTTATATTAACATAATATTTTAATATTAAATATTATTATTAAAATATGTTATTTTTTAATGTTAATAATTTTAATAATAAATAATTTTAATATATCTTAATAATAAATAACTTTGAATATTTTAATAGTTATATTAATATTATTTGAAAAAAAATAGATTTTTCAAAAAAAAAATAAACAACGAAAAATATTTTTTATTAATTTATCCAAACAATAAAAATTTTCTTTTAATTCAGAAAATGTAAGTATGTTTCAAAAATCATTTTTCAGAAATTATTTACTGTTAAACAAACTTAACCTTATAAAATTATAAGGATTTAAACAGAAATGTCCTCTTTGATAACTGAATTCTTGTCACAATATCAATTAGATTATAAAGAGCACACAACTGATTGATGCCAAAGTCCATGTCTTCCCCATACTTCATTAAAAAAAAAAAGAGTAATTTTAAGTTCTTCTTAAACCCTAGCCATGGACCAGAAACGTCCACAATCCCCTTATCTTTATCCAGCCCCAAAGCACTCCACACGG
>NW_019168328.1:0-23166 GCF_002303985.1 Durio zibethinus
CATGGTAAGTACTAGGGAGTGTCGAGGACCATTGTTAGTGATCGGGATGGGCGATTCATGGGTAGGTTTTGGACTGAGTTGTTCAAGCTATTGGGGTCAGACTTGAACTTTTCCACCAGCATGCATCCACAGATCGATGGGTAGACAGAACGAGTGAATGGACTATTAGAGGTCTACCTCAGGCACTATGTGAGTGCTACACAAAGGGACTGGCCAAAGCTGTTAGATATTGCACATTTTTCCTACAACTTGCAAAGGAGTGAGGTAATGATCCAGAGCCCATTTGAGGTTGTGACAGGGCAACAACCACTAACACCCGGTTCGATTGCTACAGGTTATATAGGGCTGAATCCAGCAGTATACAAGTTTGCCAAGGCATGGCAAGAGCAAACTAACTTGGCCAGAGTTTGTTTACATAAGACGGCCAAGAGGTCGAAGAAGTGGGCAGACCAGAATAGACGGGATGTACAGCTCCAGGTTAGAGACTTGGTGTTGGTAAAGCTACATCCCATTGTACACCACAAACCTAGTCCGGAGGTATGAGGGACGTTTTCAAATAATCAAGAGGGTAGGCAAGGTTGCCTACAAGCTGGATATGCCACCCAAGTCGAGGGTACACCCGGTGTTCCATGTGAGCATGCTCAAGCTATTCCATGAGGATGAGGGAGATCTAGGATAGGTAGAGTCAAAGCGTGCGCCATTGGGAGCAAGGGCCTCATATGGGAAGGAGGTCCATAGCATCATAGCTGACCGAAAGGTGAGACGAAAGAACTATTAACCAAGACATGAGTACTTGGTGCGCTAGAAGAGACTTCCTGATAGTGAGGCGAGCTGGGAACCAGCAGAGGACTTATGGTAGTTCAAGGACCAGATCAGGCAGTACCATGCAGAAGATGCAACGAGGGCATTACGCAATTAGGTGGGCGAGAATGTCACGCCTGGGCGGGCACGCCAGGCACATCAGACAAACCAGCAGGCGAGCCAGAGGTTGAGGCCCGTAGACCAGGCGTGCTGGCGGGTATCTATGCGCAAAGCCTAGCAAACGAGCTCAGAACACCCGCTTGACTTGCAGGCCAACCCGTGAGACAAAGGCCTGGCATACAAGCTGCCCACACCACATCCAGAAGGGCCCAAGGTGCTAGACACATAAGGGAAGCTTTTGGAAACAGGTAGGAGCATCTTGGCAGATTTGGTTGACCCTAAAAATCAAGAGTTAGCATCCTGATTGATTGTAATCCCATGATTTTAGCCTTTATTCTAGGGATATGCCATTAAGTTGTAGTTGAAGCCTCAACTATAAATAGAGGGCTACTCCACCCTCATTTGTACACCATCAAACACTTCAGTTTTAGTGAATACAAGAGCATTTCCAAAATTCTATCTTCTTATCCTAATTCTCTTTAACTTGTGTAATCAGCCCTTCCCATTGCTCTAGTGCCCGTACGCTTGTGTTTTAGGCTGACTTAGGCACAAAGGAGGACATTCCAAACCTAAAGCCACATGAATTTTGAGTCTAAGGTCAGAGCCCGTGACACTTGTGTGCTGTTGATCCTACTATCGTAACCTTCAGTCTGGTCTGATCTTAGACTGAAAATGAACTCCGTATGGCTAAGCCAACTGACGAAACGAGCGGGCGGGCGGGCACTACGCCGACCAGAGAGGCAGGATGTGCAAGCCGTGGATCGATAGGGTGGTAGGTGGGTTTAGGCACATCTTCATATTTCTGCCATGCCAATGCCATTTTTATGGCTTGTAAATTCATACAATGGTCCCTTAAGCCTTCATGTGAAGTTTCATGGCAAGACGACTCGTTTTCTATTTTTTAAGATTTTTGAAACTTTTTACAATTCGAGATTTTTTTGAAATTTCTTCAGAAGGAGTTTTGTCCCCAAACTTGGTAAACGTGATCCTTGTATTTTTGTTGGCATGTACAAAAAAATTTAGCTAAAAACTCCAAGTGTACAGGATTTTGTGACCATTTGAAAAAAGTGTCCCCGTTTCAGACACTTTAATGGCTACTGGCAGCAAACCTGTAAAATCTCAAATGCTCTTTAAAGGGGTGTGAGTTCTCAAGGTTTGATGAGGGATAGGGGGCAAATATAAGGGCCAAGTACCAGCACCCATCGCACATCATGTGCGCTCACCCCCCGCCCCCCAATCACCGGAACCACTATGCCGTCGGTCAGGTTCTCCGACGATGGTGCCCCAAGCGAAAAAAATACGGCACCAGCACATGCCCGAGCTGAGCATGTGCACCCGCAACCCTCGGTCCGGTCCGATTTTACACTGGGAATGAACTCCGTATGCTTAGACTGGGAATGAACTCCGTATGCCTAAGTCAACCAATGAAATGAGCGTGTGGGCGCTCAGCCGACCAGAGGGGCAGGATGCGCAAGCCAGGGATCGACCGGGTCCCCCCTGCGTCCTGCCGATCTTGCTGCATCAACCCTCGGTCTGGTCCAATCTTAGACTGGGAATGAACTTCGTATGCCTAAGCCAACCGACGAAACGAGCGGACGGGCGGGCACTACGTCAGCCAGAGAGGCGGGATGTGCAAGCCGTGGATCAATAGGGTGGTAGGTGGGTTTAGGCACATCTTCATATTTCTGCCATGCCAATGCCATTTTTATGGCTTGTAAATTCATACAATGGTCCCTTAAGCCTTAATGTGAAGTTTCATGGCAAGACAACTCATTTTCTATTTTTCATGATTTTCAAAACTTTTTATGGTTCAGAATTTTTTTAAAATTTTTTCAGAAGGAGTTTTGACCCCAAACCTGGTAGACATGATCCTTGTATTTTTCTTCGTATGCGCAAAAAAATTCAGCCAAAAACTCGAAGTGTATAGGATTTTGTGACCATTTGAAAAAAGTGTCCCCATTTCAGACACTTTAACCGCTACTGGCAGCAAACCTGTAAATTCTGAAATGCTCTTTAAGGGGGTGTGAGTTCTCAAGGTTTGATGAAGGATAAGGGGCGAATATAAGGGCCAAGTACCAGCACCCATTGCACATCATGTGCGCACACCCCCACCCCCCCAATCGTCGAAACCCCAATGCCGTCGATCAGGTTCTCCAGTGATGCTCCGGTGATGGTGCCTCAGGCAAAAAAAAAAAGCGGCACCAGCACATGCCCAAGCCCAGCATGTGTACCCACAACCCTCGGTCTAGTTCAATCTTACACTGGGAATGAACTCCGTATGCTTGGACTGGGAATGAACTCTGTATGCCTAAGTCAACCCACGAAATGAGCGTACGGGCGCTCAGCCGGCCAGAGGGGCAGAATGCGCAAGCCGAGGATCGGTCAGGTCCCCCCTGCATGCTGCCAATCTTACTGTCACAACCCTCGGTCTGGTCTGGTCTGATCTTAGACTGGGAATGAACTTCGTATGCCTAAGCCAACCAACGAAACGAGCGGGCGGGCGGGCACTACGCCGGCCAGAGAGGCAGGATGCGCAAGCCATGGATCGACAGGGTGGTAGGTGGGTTTAGGCACATCTTCATATTTCTTCCATGCCAATGCCATTTTTATGGCTTGTAAATTCATACAATGGTCCCTTAAGCCTTCATGTAAACTTTCATGGCAAGACGACTCGTTTTATATTTTTCACGAATTTTGAAACTTTTTACGGTTCGAGATTTTTTTAAAATTTTTTCAGGAGTTTTGGCCCCAAACTTGGTAGACGTGATCGTTGTATTTTTGTTGGCATGCATAAAAAAATTCAGCTAAAAACTCGAAGTGTACAGGATTTTGTGACCATTTGGAAAAAGTGTCCCCATTTCAGACACTTTAATGGCTACTGGCAGCAAACCTGTAAAATCTCAAATGCTCTTTAAGGGGGTGTGAGTTCTCAAGGTTTGATGAGGGATAGGGGGCCAATATAAGGGCCAAGTACCAGCACCCATCGCACATCATGTGCGCACACCCCCCCCCCCCAATCGTCGGAACCCCAATGCCGTCGGTCAGGTTCTCCGGCGATGCTCCAGCGATGGTGCCCCAGGCGAAAAAAAATACGGCACCAGCACATGCCCGAAGCCCAACCTGGGTATCTTACACTAGGAATGAACTCCGTATGCTTCGACTGGGAATGAACTCCGTATGCCTAAGTCAACCCATGAAATGAGCGTGCGGGTGCTCAGCCGGCCAGAGGGGCAGGATAGGCAAGCCGGGGATCGATCGGGTCCCCCCCTGAGTCACACCCTGGGTGGGCACGCCAGGCACATCAGGTAGACCAGCAGGTGAGCCAGAGGTTGAGGCCCGCAGACCAGGCGTGCTGATGAGTATCTGTGTGCAAAGCCTAACAAACGAGCTCAGAACGCCCGCTCGACTTGCAGGCCAGCCCGTGAGACCAAGGCCTGGCATACAAGCTGCCCGCACCACATCCAGAAGGGCCCAAGGTGCTGGATAAGCAAGGGAAGCTTCTGGAAACAGGCAGGAGCATCCTGGCAGATTTGGTTGACCCTAAAAATCAGGAGTTAGCATCCTGATTGATTGTAATGCCATGATTTTAGCCTTTATTCTAGGGATATGCCATTAAGTTGTAGCTGGAGCCTCAACTATAAATAGAGGGCTGCTCCACCCTCATTTGTACACCATCAAACACTTCTGTTTCAGTGAATACAAGAGCATTTCCAAAATTCTGTCTTCTTATCCTGTTTCTCTTTAACTTGCATAATCAGCCCTTCCCATTGTTCTAGTGCCTGCACGCTTGTGTTTTAGGCTGACTTAGGCACAAAAGAGGAGATTCCAAGCCTAAGGCCGCACGGATTCTGAGTCTAAGGTCAGAGCCCATGACAGTTGGTATCAGAGCAAGTTTGATTCTGCGTGTTTGTGTTGTGCAGGTTAGATCGTGATTGAAGAGATGGCATCCCAAAGTGACGTTGCTAGCCAACAACCAGAGGCCCAAGAGCATGGCCGGGGAAGAGGCAAGAAAGCCAGTTCTAGAGATATCTGGTCTACCATGGACGGTAGGCTGGCCAAGGTGGAGGTGACCGTAGGTGACATGGGGAGAAGCTTGAGGAAGTAGAGACTCACATTGCATCGCTAGACTCCATGGGGGAGGAGATCCAAAGTGAGCTAGAAGCTGCTCTCAACAAAGGCTTAGACGTGTTCACCAAAAAGAACCAGACCTTGGAGGCTGAAGTGCAGACCTTGCGCGATGGCATGGAGGCCATGCGCCAGCGGATGGAAGAGCTTACCAGTGGGCTCGTTACTTGCAAGACTGCCATTGGGAATGGCATGTTTGCTGGAGTGTCCAAATCCAGATTGGATGTCCCCAAGCCTAAGGAGTTTAAGGGGACTAGGGCGGCCAAGGAAGTAAACAACTACCTTTGAGGTATGGAGCAGTACTTTCAGGCCATGGGCACGTAAGTCGAGGTGATAAAGGTAAGCACCGCTGCTATGTATCTCACTGATGTAGCCTTATTATGTGGAGGCACAGGTTGTGATGATGTCAGGAGTGGGAGTGCCAAGATTGGAACCTGGGCAGAGTTCCAAAAGGAGTTCAGAGAACAATTTTACCCGAGTATGCCGATGATGAGGCACGGGCAAAGTTACGCAGGTTGAGCCAGTAAGGGGACATAAGGGAGTATGTCCAGAAATTTCTGAACTGATGCTACAGATCTCGGATCTAGGTGAGAATGAGGCATTCTTTGCTTTCATGGATGGGCTGAAGTCATGGGTGAAGCATGAGCTACAAAGGAGAGGAGTTCATGACTTGGCTAAAGCCATGACTACTATCGAGGCCTTGATAGAGTTCAAGCCTTTAACAAGTTCGAGTCTTCCAAGCCCAAGGGTAAAGGCAGGGATGATAGGGACCAGAAGAAGCAGTCCAAGGGGAAGGACCATGGCTGGGAGTCCAAGGATGGAGACTGAGACTGTTCAACCAAGGATGGTGAGAGAAAGCCACCAGCAGGCAAGTGGAAAGCAAAGGGGGACCGAGAGCCACTAGCATGCTACCTATGTGGAGGGAGCCACATAGCATGCAATTGCCCGTAGAAGGGCAAGCTGGCTGCTGTAGACAAAGAATATGATGAAGAGCCAGAGTCAGGGGCAGCAAAGCTTAGGTCGTTGGTGCTCAATGCTGTCCAGAGTAAGGGGAGCTGTAAGCCAAAGGGCTTGATGTTTGCAGATCTGATGGTTGCGGGTCAGAAGTGAGGGAACTGGTGGACACAGGTGCCTCACATCATTTTATTTTAGGTGATGGAGCCTGAAAGCTTGGACTAAAGGTGTAGAAAGGGACTAGTACCATTAAAACGATGAACTCCAAGGAAATTCCAGCCATTGGAGTAGCACGGGGAGTGGAGTTGCAGCTTGGAGACTGGAAAGGCAAGGAGGCCATTAAGGTAATACCCCTTGACGACTATGAGTTTGTGATTGGGTTAGATTTCCTTGTTCGAGTTAACGCCCTTCTTGTGCCTTTTACCGATTGTGTTTGCATCTTGGATGCACGGTGCCAATGGCTAGTGCCAATGAGAAGAGGGTTTGGAGTTGGGTCGCAGGTGGTGTCAGCCATCCAATTTGCCAAGGTGATAAGCAGACAAGAAGATACCTTTTTGGCAACCCTGAAATATGATGAGCCAAGAGAGAAGGAGATCGAGTCACCCTTGGAGGTGCTAAAGGTGCTGAAGACCTTTAGTGATGTGATGCCCGCAAAGCTGCCTAGCAAGCTACCACCTAAGAGGGAGGTAGACCACAAGATCGAGCTAGTGTTCGAGGCCAAGCCACCAACCAAAGCCCCTTACCGAATGTCTCCACCAGAGTTGGAGGAGTTAAGGAAGCAGCTCAAGGAGTTAGTTGATGCTAGCTTCATCAGGCCATCGAAGGCACCCTATGGTGCACTGGTTCTATTCCAGTGCAAGCATGATGGGTCATTGCAGCTGTGTTTAGACTATCGGGCCTTGAACAAGCTGACCATCAAGAACAAGTACCCCATCCCACTCATTGCAGACTTGTTCGATCAACTTGGGAGCGCAAGGTGGTTCACCAAGCTGGATTTGAGGTCAGGCTACTATCAAGTCAGGATCACGGAGGGAGATGAGCCAAAGACAGCATGTGTCACTCGGTATGGTTCGTATGAGTTCTTGGTGATGCCTTTTAGACTCACGAATGCCCCAGTAACATTCTGCACCCTTATGAACAAGGTACTTCAGTCATTTTTTGATCGATTTGTTGTGGTTTAATTGGATGACATTGTGATCTACAGCCAGACTTTGGGAGAGCATGTAGACCACTTGAGACAAGTGTTCGAGGTGTTACGGGCGCACAAGCTATTTGTCAAGAGAGAGAAGTGCTCATTCACCCAGCAGGAGATCTCGTTCCTAGGCCACATAGTGGGAGGTGGCAGGATACGCATGGATGAAGGCAAGATACACACCATCCTAGAGTGGCAACCACCAGTCAAGGTCACTGAGTTGAGATCGTTCCTTGGGATGGTTAAATACTACAGGCGCTTCATCAAAGGTCACTCAGCAATAGCCACACCATTGACTGACTTGCTCAAGAAAGGGAGAGCATGGGAGTGGAGCACAGGGTGCCAGAAAGCCTTTGACAGGTTGAAGCAAGCTGTGCTCGAGGAGCCAGTCTTGGCCTTGCCAGACCATGGCAAGCCGTATGAGGTGCATATGGATGCATCAAACTTTGCCATAGGGGGCGTGTTGATGCAGGAGGGACATCCAGTCGCGTTCAAGGGTAGGAAGTTGAATGAGACTGAATGCAAGTACATGATCCAAGAGAAAGAGATGACTGCAGTGGTGCACTGCTTGCGCACTTGGCACCATTACCTGTTGGGGTCGAGGTTCATGGTGAGGACGAACAATGTGGCGACCAGCTACTTCCAGACGCAGAAGAAGCTATCCCCAAGCAGGCGAGATGGCAAGATTTTCTTGCAAAATTTGATTTCCAGATGGAGTACAAGCCAGGACGGGCAAACCTAGTGGCAGATGCCCTGAGTAGGAAGGCTAACCTTGCTGCCATTAGCCAACCAGAGGGGTCACTGGTGCCACATATCAAGGAGGGACTTACGCATGATCCTACAGCCAAGGCTTTGATGGAGTACGCCTAGCAAGGTAAGACTAGGCAGTTTTGGTTGCAAGATGGTTTGTTGTACACCAGGGGCAGTAGACTGTTTGTGTCGCAGCACGAGAAGCTCCACAAGGAAGTTTTGCAAGAATGTCATGATTCAAGAGAAGGAGATGACTGCAGCGGTGCACTGCTTGTGCACTTGGTGCCATTACCTGTTAGGGTCGAGGTTCGTGGTGAGGATGGACAATGTGGTGACCAGCTACTTCCAGACGTAGAAGAAGCTGCCCTTCAAGCAAGCGAGATGGTTAGATTTTCTTACAGAATTTGATTTCCAGATGGAGTACAAGCCAGGATGGACGAACCTAGTGGCACATGCCCTGAGCAAGAAGGCTAACCTTGCTGCCATTAGCCAACCAAAGGGGTCACTGGTGTCGCGCATCAAGGAGGGACTTGCGCATGATCCTACAGCCAAGGCTTTGATGGAGTATGCCCAGTAAGGTAAGACTAGGCAGTTTTGGTTGCAGGATGGTTTGTTGTACACCAGGGGCAGTAGACTATTTGTGCCACAGCACGGGAAGCTCCGCAAGGAAGTTTTGCAAGAATGTCATGATTCAAGATGGGTTGGACACCCTGGAGTGAGCCGTACCTTGGCGCTGATCGAGGATCGGTACTACTGGCCGCACATGAGGGACGATGTGGAGGCCTATGTGTAGACTTGTCTTGTGTGCCAACAGGACAAGGTGGAGCTCAAGAAACCAGGCAGTCTCTTGGAGCCATTGCCAGTGCCAGAGTGACCATGGAAGAGTGTTTCTCTGGACTTTATAGTCGGTCTACCCAAGACAGAGGGGTTTGGAAGCATCATGGTAGTGGTGGACAGGTTTTCCAAGTATGGAATTTTCATTCCAACAACCAAGGAGTGCCCAGCTGAGGAGGCAGCTCGATTGTTCCTGGAGAACATGGTTAAGTACTGGGGAGTGTCGAGGACCATTGTTAGTGATCGGGATAGGCAGTTCATGGGTAGGTTCTGGACTGAGTTGTTTAAGCTATTGGGGTCAGACTTGAACTTTTCCACTAGCATGCATCTGCAGACCGATGGGTAGACAGAACGAGTGAATAGACTATTGGAGGTCTACCTCAGGCACTATGTGAGTGCCACACAAAGGGACTGGCCAAAGCTGCTAGATATTGCACAGTTTTCCTACAATTTGCAAAGGAGCGAGGCAACGAACCAGAGCCCATTTGAGGTTGTGACAGGGCAACAACCACTAACACTCAGTTCGATTGTTACAGGTTATACAAGGCCGAATTCAACAGCATACAAGTTTGCCAAGGCATGGCAGGAGCAAACTGACTTGGCCAGAGTTTGTCTGCACAAGGCGGCCAAGAGGTCGAAGAAGTGGGCAGACCAGAATAGGTGGGACGTGCAGTTCCAGGTTGGAGACTTGGTGTTGGTAAAGCTGCATCCCATTGTGCACCACAGGGGGCTGCACAAAGGCCTAGTCCGGAGATATGAGGGACCTTTTTGAATAGTCAAGAGGGTAGGCAAGGTTGCCTACAAGCTGGATATGCCACTCAAGCTGAGGGTACAATTGGTGTTCCATGTGAGCATGCTCAAGTCGTTCCATGAGGATGAGGGAGATCCAGGACGGGCAGAGTCAAAGCGTGCGCCATTGGGAACAAGGGCCTCATATGAGAAGGAGGTCCACAGCATCATAGCTGATCGAGAGGTGAGACGAAAAAACTATCAACCAAGACATGACTACTTGGTACGCTGGAAGGGACTTCCAGATAATGAGGTGAGTTGGGAACCAGCGAAGGACTTATGGCAGTTCGGTGACCAGATCAGGTAGCACCATGCAGAAGACACAATGAGGGCGTTGCATAATCAGGTGGGGGAGAATGTCACACCCTGGGCGGACACGCCAGGCACATCAGGCAGACCAGCAGGTGAGCCAAAGGTTAAGGCCTGCAGACCAGGCATCCTGGCGGGTATCTGTGTGCAAAGCCTAGCAAACGAGCTCAGAACGCCCGTCCGACTTGCAGGTCAGCCCGTGAGACCAAGGCCTGGCATACAAGATGCCCGCACCACATCCAGAAGGGCCCAAGGTGCTGGACACGCAAGGGAAGCTTCTGGAAACAGGCAGGAGCATCCAGGCAGATTTGGTTGACCCTGAAAATCAGAAGTTAGCATCCTAATTGATTGTAATCCCATGATTTTAGCCTTTATTCTAGGGATATGCCATTAAATTGTAACTGGAAGCCTCAACTATAAATAGAGGGCTGCTCCACCCTCATTTGCACACCATCAAACACTTCTATTTTAGTGAATACAAGAGTATTTCCAGAATTCTGTCTTCTTATCCTGTTTCTCTTTAACTTGCGTAAGTAGCCCTTCCCATTGTTCTAGTGCCCGCACGCTTATGTTTTAGGCTGACTTAGGCACAAAGAAGGAGATTCCAAGCCTAAGGCCGTACAGATTCTGAGTCTAAGGTCGAAGCCCGTGACACCTGTGTGCTGTCGATCCTGCTATCGTAATCTTTAGTTTATTCTGATCTTAGACTGGGAATGAACTCTATATGCCTAAGCCAACCGACGAAAAGAGCGGGTGGGTGGGCACTATGTCGACCAGAGAGGCGGGATGCGTAAACCGTGCATCGATAGGATGGTAGGTTGGTTTAGGCACATCTTCATATTGTTGCCTTGCCAATGCCATTTTTATGGCTTGTAAATTCATACAATGGTCCTTTAAGCCTTCTTGTGAAGTTTCATCGCAAGACGACTCGTTTTCTATTTTTCATGATTTTTGAAACTTTTTACGGTTCGAGATTTTTTTAAAATTTTTTCAGAAGGATTTTTGGGCCCAAACTTGGTAGACGTGATCCTTGTATTTTTTTTGGGATGCAAAAAAAAAATTTAGCTAAAAACTCGAAGTGTACAGGATTTTGTGACCATTTGAAAAAAGTGTCCCCATTTCAGACACTTTAATGGCTACTGGCAGCAAACCTGTAAAATCTCAAATGCTCTTTAAGGGGGTGTGAGTTCTCAAGGTTTGATGAGGGATAAGGGGCCAATATAAGGGCCAAGTACCAGCACCCATCGCACATCATGTGCACACACCACCCCGCCCCCCTAATCGCCAAAACCCCAATGCCGTCGGTCAGGTTCTCCGACGATGGTGCCCCAGGCGAAAAAAAAATGTGGCACTACCACATGCCCGAGCCCAGCATGTGCAACTACAACCCTCGGTCTGGTCTGATCTTACACTAGGAATGAAATTCGTATGCTTAGACTGGGAATAAACTCCGTATACCTAAGTCAACACATGAAACGAGCGTGCGGGCGCTCAGCCGGCCAGAGGGGAAGGATGCGCAAGCCGAGGATCGACTGGGTCCCCCCTACATGCTGCCGATCTTGCTACCGTAACCCTTGGTCTGATCCAATCTTAGACTGGGAATGAACTCCGTATGCCTAAGCCAACCGACGAAACGAGCGGGCAGACGGGCACTATGCCGGCCAAAGAGGCGGGATGCGCAAGCCATGGATCGATAGGGTGGTAGGTGGGTTTAGGCACATCTGCATATTTTTGCTATGCCAATGCCATTTTTATGGCTTGTAAATTCATACAATGGTCCCTTAAGCCTTCATGTGAAGTTTCATGGCAAGACGACTCGTTCTCTATTTTTCATGATTTTCCAAACTTTTTACGGTTCGAGATTTTTTTAAAGTTTTTTCAAAAGGAGTTTTGGTCCTAAACTTGGTAGACGTGATCCTTGTATTTTTGTTGGGATGCACAAAACAAGTTAGCTAAAAACTCGAAGTGTACAGGATTTTGTGACCATTTGAAAAAAGTGTCCCCATTTCAGACACTTTAATGGCTACTGGCAGCAAACCTGTAAAATCTCAAATGCTCTTTAAGGGGGTGTGAGTTCTTGAGGTTTGATGAGGGATAAGGGGCCAACATAAGGGCCAAGTACCAGCACCCATCGCACATCATGTGCGCACACCCCCCGCCCCCAATCGCCAGAACCCTAATGCCTCCGGTCAGGTTCTCCGACGATGCTCTGACGATGGTGCCCTAAGCAAAAAAAAATGTGGCACCAGCACATGCTTGAGCCCAGCATGTGCACCTGTAACCCTCGGTCCGGTCCGATCTTACTCTAGGAATGAAATCCATATGCTTAGACTAGGAATGAACTCCGTATCCCTAAGTCAACCCACGAAATGAGCGTGCGGGCGCTCATCCGGCCAGAGGGGCAGGATGCCCAAGTCGTTGATTGATCGGGTCCCCCCTACGTGCTACTGATATTGCTGCCACAACCCTCAGTCCGGTCTGATCTTAGACTGGGAATGAACTCCGTATGCCTATGCCAACCGACGAAACGAGCGGGCAGGCGGGCACTACGCCGACCAGAAAGGCGGGATGCGTAAGCCGTGGATCGATAGGGTGGTAGGTGGGTTTAGGCACATCTTCATATTTCTTCCATGCCAATGCCATTTTTATGGCTTGTAAATTCATACAATGGTCCCTTAAGCCTTCATGTGAAGTTTCATGGCAAGACGACTCGTTTCTATTTTTCACGATTTTTGAAACTTTTTACGGTTCGGATTTTTTTTAAATTTTTTCAAAGGAGTTTTGGCCCCAAACTTGGTAGACATGATCCTTGTATTTTGTTGGCATGCACAAAAAATTAGCTAAAAACTCGAAGTGTACAGGATTTTGTGACCATTTGAAAAAAGTGTCCCCATTTCAGACACTTTAACAGCTACTAGCAGCAAACCTGTAAAATCTCAAATGCTCTTTAAGGGGGTGTGAGTTCTCAAGGTTTGATGAGGGATAAGGGGCCAATATAAGGGCCAAGTATCAGCACCCATCGTACATCATGTGCGCACACCCCCTACCCCCCCAATCGCCAAAACCCCAATGCCGCCGGTCAGGTTCTCTGGCGATGCTCCGACGATGCTGCCTCTGGCGAAAAAAAATTCGGCACCAGCACATGGTCGAGCCTAGCATGTGCACCAGCAACCCACAGTCTGATTCAATCTTACACTGGGAATGAACTCCGTATGCCTAAGTCAACCCACGAAATGAGCATACAGGCGCTCAGCCAGCTAGAGGGGCAGGATGAGCAAGTCGGGGAACTCTCGGGTCCCCCCATCCATGCTGGCAATCCTGCTGCTACAACCCTCGGTCTGATGTAATCTTAGACTAGGAATGAGCTCCGTATGCCTAAGCCAACCGAAGAAATAGGCGGGCGGGTGGGCATTACATCAGCCAGAGAGACGGAATGCGCAAGCCAAGTGGCATCGATAGGTGGTATGGTGGGTTTAGGCAATCTTCATATTTCTGCCATGCCAATGCCATTTTTATGGCTTGTAAATTCATACAATGGTCCCTTAAGCCTTCATGTGAAGTTTCATGGCAAGACGACTCGCTTTCTATTTTTCACGATTTTTGAAACTTTTTACGGTTCGGGATTTTCTTAAAATTTTTTTCAGAAGAGTTTTGGCCCCAAACTTGGTAGACATGATCCTTTTTTTTTTGTTGGCATGTACAAAAAAAATTCATCTAAAAATCGAAGTGTACAATATTTTGTGACCATTTGAAAAAAGTGTCCCCAATTTCAGACCTTTAATGGCTACTGGCAGCAAACCTGTAAAATCTCCAAATGCTCTTTAAGGGGGAGTGAGTTCTCAAGGTTTGATGATGGATAGGGGGCCCAATATAGACGGGCCAGTACCAGCACCCATCGCACGATCATGTGCGCACAGCCCCCGCCCCCCAATCACCGAAACGCTAATGCCGCCGATCATGTTCTTCCAGCGATGCTCCGGCGATGGTGCCCCCGGGAGAAAAAAATCGGCACCAGCACATGCTCGAGCCCAGCATGTGCACCACCAAACCTCGGTCCAGTCCGATCTTGCACTGGAATGAAACTTTCGTACGCTAGACAGGGAATGAACTCGTATGCAAGTCAACCCACGGAACGAGCGTGCGGGCACTCAGTTTGGCCAGAGGGGTGGATGCGCAAAGCCGAGGAAGTATCGTCCCCCCTGCATGTCCAATCTTGCTACCATAACCCTCGATTTGGTCTGATCTTAGACTGGGGAATGAACTCCGTATGCCTAAGCCAACCGACGAAATGAGCGGGCGGGCAGGCACTACGCCAGTCAGAGAGGCTGGATGCGCAAGCCGTTGATCGATAGGGTGGTAGGTGGATTTAGGCACATCTTCATATTTCTACCATCCCAACACCATTTTTATGGCTTTTAAATTCATACAATGGTCCCTTAAGCCTTCATGTGAAGTTTCATGGCAAGACGACTCGTTTTTTATTTTTCATGATTTTTGAAACTTTTTACGGTTCGGGATTTTTTTTAAATTTTTTCAGAAGGAGTTTTGGCCCCAAACTTGGTAGACGTGATCCTAGTATTTTTTTTGGCTTGCACAAAATAATTCAACTAAAAACTCGAAGTGTATTGGATTTTGTGACCATTTGAAAAAAGTGTCCCCATTTCAAACACTTTAATGGCTACTGGCAGCAAACCTGTAAAATCTCAAATGCTCTTTAAGGGGGTGTGAGTTCTTCAGGTTTGATGAGGGATAGGGGTGCAATATAAGGGCCAAGTACCAGCACCCATCGCACATCATGTACGCACACCCCCCACCCCCCAATCGTTGGAACCCCAATGCCGCCGGTCAGATTCTCTGACGATGGTCCGACGATGGTGCCCCAGGAGAAAAAAAATATGGCACCAGCACATGCCCGAGCCTAGCATGTGCACCCATAACCCTCAGTCTGGTCTGATCTTACACTGGGAATGAACTCCGTATGCCTAAGTCAACCCATGAAACGAGCGTGTGGGTGCTCACCGGCCAGAGGGGCAGGATGCCCAAGCTGGGTATCGACTGGGTCCCCCCTGCATGCTGCCGATCCTGCTGCAGCAACCCTCAGTCTGATGCGATCTTAGACTGGGAATGAACTCCGTATGCGTAAGCCAATCGATGAAACGAGTGGGCGGGTGGGCACTACGTAGGCCAAAGAGCAGGGATGCGTAAGCCGTGGATCGATAGGTTGGTAGGTGGGTTTAGGCACATCTTCATATTTTTGCCACACCAATGCCATTTTTATGGCTTGTAAATTCATACAATGGTCCCTTAAGCCTTCATGTGAAGTTTCATGGCAAGGCGACTCGTTTTCTATTTTTCTCGATTTTTGAAACTTTTTACAGTTCGAGATTTTTTTAAAATTTTTTCAGAAGGAGTTTTGGCCCCAAACTTGGTAGACGTGATCCTTTTATTTTTTTTGGCATGTGCAAAACAATTCAGCTAAAAACTCAAACTGTACAGGATTTTGTGACCATTTGAAAAAAGTGTCCCCATTTCAGACACTTTAATGGCTACTGGCAGCAAACCCGTAAAATCTCAAATGCTCTTTAAGGGGGTGTGAGTTCTCGAGGTTTGATGAGGGATAGGGGGCCAATATATAGGCTAAGTACTAGCACCCATCACACATCATGTGCGCACACCCCCCGCCCCTCCAATCGTTGGAACCCCATTGCTCCGGTCAGGTTCTCCGACGATGCTCTGGCGATAGTCCCCCGGACCAAAAAAAAATACGGCACCAACACATGCCCGAGCCCAGTATGTGCACCCGTAACTCTCGGTCTGATCTGATCTTACACTGGGAATGAACTCCGTATGCCTAAGTCAACCCATGAAACGAGCGTGCGGGCGGTCAGTCGGCCAGAGGGGCAGGTGCCCAAGTCGGGGATCAATCGGGTCCCCCCTACGTGCTGCTGATCTTGCTACCACAACCCTCAGTCCGATCTGATCTTAGACTGGGAATGAACTCTGTATGCCTATGCCAACCGACAAAACGAGCGGGCAGGCGGGCACTACGCAGACTAGAGAGACGGGATACGCAAGCCGTGGATCGATAGGGTGGTAGGTGGGTTTAGGCACATCTTCATATTTCTGCCATGCCAATGCCATTTTTATGGCTTGTAAATTCATACAATGGTCCCTTAAGCCTTCATGTGAAGTTTCATGGCAAGAGGACTCGTTTTCTATTTTTCACGATTTTTGAAACTTTTTATGGTTCGAGATTTTTTTAAAATTTTTTTAGAAGGAGTTTTGGCCCCAAACTTGGTAGATATGATCCTTCTATTTTTGTTGGCATGCACAAAAAAATTCAGCTAAAAACTCGAACTATACAAAATTTTGTGACCATTTGAAAAAGGTGTCCCCATTTCAGACACTTTAATGGCTACTGGCAGCAAACCTGTAAAATCTCAAATGCTCTTTAAGGGGGTGTGAGTTCTCGAGGTTTGATGAGGGATAGGGGGCCAATATAAGGGCCAAATACCAGCACCCATCGCACATCATGTGCGTACACCACCCCCCACCCCGCCCCCTCAATCGCCGGAACCCTAATGCCGTCGGTCAGGTTCTTCGACGATGGTGCCTCTAGCGAAAAAAAATGAGGCACCAGCACTTGCTCGAGCCCAGTATGTGCACCCGTAACCCTCGGTCCAAATTCGATCTTACACTGGGAATGAACTCCGTATGCCTAAGTCAACCCATGAAACGAGCGTGCGGGCATTCAGCCGGCCAGAGGGGCAGGATGCACAAGCCCGGTGTCATGGACTAAGCTTTTTCTCAACAAGCAATAGACCGTGCGACACTTGAGTGGGCACTCCCAACCAAGTTAGCCTTCAATAGATCGATATCTGAACAAATAACCAAATGTCCTGGTTAGTCCCAAGCATTCACAATAAGACATAATATATCGAGATCAATCTCAAGTACACACACAAGAAGGCATATTCACATCGAGAAAAAGAAAAACACATCGAGGCAATAATCGGGACATTCAATCGGAGTAAGTTTTATTATAAACGAGAATCATACATCGGGACTTCCCACCATCACCAGGGCCAGGGGGCAGCCCTTGGTGGGTAGCCTAAGCTCGCATAGCAACCAGTGAGACAACCCAACACTACGCTACCGGCTCACCCCCCTAAAGAGCCTTAGAGATTTTAGAGCTATGCTACCAGTAACCGTTACAATGTTTGAAATGGGGACACTTTTCCTAGCACAAGGGATCTACCCGGCCATGGCCCTATACATGGGTGGCTCATGGCAACCTAAGTCCTGGTCATGGCCCTATACAAGGTTGGCTCATGACATCCTCCCCCCACCTATTCTATCGACGTCCTCGTCGACTTGCTGGCTTGAAATTCATCGATCTTCTTTTGAAATCTCTGGAGGTCGTGTTCTCTCTCCCAGATGGTTTCTTCTAGTCCTAATCCCTCCCACTTCACTAAGTACTCCTGAACTAGTCTCAAGATATCTTGGTTTCCCTGTCAACTAAGATCTCTTCGACTCGACGCTCTGAGGGTGGCTTCAAGGTGATGGTGGCTCTGGTTGGCTCCTTTCGGCTAGCATCTATAGGATCTGCATGGAAAGGTTTCAAGTTGCTCACATGAAATACTGGGTGCACCTTCATCCACTTTGGTGGGTTGATTTTGTAAGAAGCATTCCCCACTTTGGAAAGGACCCTTACTGGACCTTCATATTTGCGCACCAGTCTATGATCTCTCTTTCTCAAGAACCTAGTTTGTTCAGGAACTAGTCAGACAAGAACCAAATCACCAACTTGAAAATGTTGAGCTCTACGACCTTTGTCTGCCCATTTCTTCATCCTCCTTGATGCTTTCTCTAGGTAGGCTTACGTAATCTCTATGTTTTGCTTCCACTCTTTGCTGAGATTGAAGGCTCTCAGATTCTTTTTTCCATATTATTCCAAGGAAGTGTGGGGTAGCCTTGGTAATTGTTCGATGACCACCTTAAATGGGCTCTTATTAGTGGAAGAGCTTTTGTTGGAATTAAAGCAGAGTTGAGCCATGTCCAATAATGAAAGCCAGTCTTTCTGATTGGCTTGAACAAAATGCCTCAAGTATTCCTCTAATAATCCGTTGAACCGTTTCATTTGACCATCGATTTGAGGGTGATAGCTTGAGGAGATGTTGAGTTGGGACCCCAATATCTTGAAAAGTTCTCTCCAGAAGGACCCCATGAATCTCAGATCTCGATCGCTGACAATGTTTTGAGGGAGGCCCTAGTATTTGACCACATGTTTGAACAATAGTCAAGCTGTGTCTTTCACAGTGCAATACTTATGAGCGGGAATGAATGTGGCATACTTAGAGAACCGGTCAATCACCACCAAAATAGCTCCAAGGTCACCAACCTTGGGTAGGCTCGAAATGAAATCGAGAGAGATGCTTTCCCACGGTCTGGTGGGTACTGGTAGTGGTTCAAGCATGCCTGTAGATTTCTTCCTTTCAACCTTGTCTTGTTGGCAAATGAGGCAAGTCTTCATATAGTCCATCACATCTGGTCGCATGTGAGGCCAATAGTATCCCTGTTTCAATAACGCCAAAGTGCGTTGCCAACTCGGGTGTCCCACCCATGGTGTGTCATGACATTCCCTCATTAGCATTTATCTCAGACCTTCTGCTCTTGGCACAAACACTCGAGGCCCCTTGGTCCATAAGACCCCATTTTCTTACCAGAAGTACTTGGACTTCCCTTCTTCCACTAGCTTTAGGATGGCACGAGCTTACGGGTCCTTCCCTAAGTGATCTCCAATCAACTTGTGAATGTCTATAGTGGCTCTGCTAGCCGCCATTGGGGCAATTCTTCTAAGGGCCGCTAAATCTGCTCACCTGCTTAATGCATCGGCCACTTGATTGGTCTTTCCAGTGGTGTGCTCAAAATAAAAGTCGAATTCTGCTAAAAATTCCTGCCACCTAGCTTGTTTTGCCGTAAGCCTTGGTTGCGTGAGAAAATGGCTAACAGCCATATTGTCTGTCTTCATGACAAAGTGTGAACCCAACAAGTAATGTCGCCAAGCCCTCAAGCAGTGAACCACCGCCAGGAGTTCTTTTTCCTAGGCCGTATATTTCCTTTCAGCTTCACTTAGCTTCCTACTTTCAAATGCTACCGGGTGATGTTATTGAAAAAGTACTCTTCCAATAGCAAAATCAGATGCATCTATCTGAACTTCGAAGGGCTTTTCAATATCAGGGAGAGCTAAGATGGGATCCTTCATAATAGCATCTTTCAATCCCTCAAAGGCCTCTTGCCATTCACTCGTCCAACACTATTTACGCTCCTTCTTCAATAGCTTCATGAGGGCCGTGGTCTTGCGAGAGTACCCTTCCACAAACCTTCTATAATAATTGGCTAGTCCCAAAAATGAGTGGAGTTCACTAACGTTCTTCAGTGTTGTCCACTCTTGATGGCCCTAACCTTTTCCATGTCCATTCAAATGTGGCCACGTTCGACAATGTGACTAAGAAAATGGATTTGGGTCTGAGCAAATGCACACTTTTCCCTTTTTACGTATAACTGGTGGTCCTGTAATCTTTGAAGTACCTGGCACAGGTGCTCTTGATGTTCTTCCAAGGTGGAGCTAAATACCACTATATCGTCTAAATAGATGACTACAAATTTGTCTAGGTAGTCATGGAACACCTGATTCATCAATGTACAAAATATGGTAGGAGCATTGGTCAGTCCAAAAGGCATAACAAGAAATTCAAATGCACCATATCGTGTCACACAAGTGGTCTTTGGCTCACCTCCCTCAGCGATTCTGACTTGATGGTAGCCAGATCTCAGGTTCAATTTGGATAAGTACTTGGCCCGGCACAATTGAACAAACAAGTCTACTATAAGGGGAATGGGATATTTGTTTCTTACGATGACTTTGTTCAGGGCCCTGTAGTCAACACATAATCACAAACTTCCATCATGCTTCTTTTGAAATAGCACTGGCGCTTTGAAAAGAGCCTGTGATGGTCTGATGAACCCAGCTTATAGCAGCTCATCTAACTACTTTCTTAGTTTGGCCAACTCTGGCGGGGCCATACGGTAGAGAGGTCTAGCAGGGGGTTTCGTTCCTGAGAGGAGCTCAATTTCATGGTCCACTGCTCGTCGAGGGGGTAGAACCTTAGGCAACATCTCTGGCATCACCTCTTCGAATTTTTCCAACACTTTTTCCACACCATCAGGTATTAGTTCTATTTTTGACCCTTCTTTGTAGATCGGCACCGCCACAAAAGAGGGTTCCCCTCTCTTTACCCCTTTCTTGAACTGCAAAGCAGAAATCATTTTCTTCCCACTCTTTGGTAAGATGTTGGCTGGCACCACACATGGGTGTTCCCTTAAGAACAACAAGCAGCTAGCGGCGGAAATAGGGATGACCTGAGCCAACATCATGAAGTCCAATCTGAGAATAACATCAAAGTCATCCATGGGGGAAACTGTAAAGTCTACCTTCCATTCCCATGGCCCCAATCAGGTTGTCACACTCTTGGAGCTTCCACTGATCGCAAAGGCTGGCGAATTGACTGCCTTCATTCATCCACAGTCTTTACTAATCTGAAGACCACACCTTTTTGCTTCTTCTGGTGTGATGAAAGTGTCGGTTGCACCCGTATCAACCATGGCCTTGGTGGCTTTCTCATTGATCGTCAAGTTCACATACATCAAGCCTCTACTCTGCTCTTTCTTTATAGTGTTCAATTGGGTGCGGAGGGCATTGAAGAACCTTATTGAACCCATCCTAGCTGGCTCATCTTCAGCTTCTTCATAGCTCTCTGGCACTTTTGCAGACTCTTGAGACGAGGTCCTTAAGGCATTAAGGGCTCCCCTGTGCGGGCATTCAGCCACCCGATGCAGCCCCTTGCAAAGAAAACAAGCTAATGGTTGCCTAGGCTTGAAAATCCCTGCGTTGCTTGTCTTGGGTTGGGTGCTATCTCGACCAAAGGACCTCTTGTCTGATCCCCCACTGAAGGGTCGGTCCAACCTAGTCATCTTTCCCCCACTCCCAAAGTTAAAGCTACTGCCAGCTGATGGAGGATTTTTCCATTTTGAAGAGCCATCATTGTAATCGTGAAGACGTTCAGCTGTAGCCATGGCTGTGGCCACGTCTTGCACTTTCTGCCTTTGTAGTTCTGTCCTCACCCAAGGCTTGAGGCCCTCAAGAAAATAGAACATCTTATCCTTTTCGGACATGTCCTGAATATCCGACATCAGGGTAGAAAAGCTCCTTACAAACTCTCGCACCGTTCCTGTTTGCACCAACTCTCAAAGTCTCTTTCGAGCCATATACTCCACATTCTTAGGGAAAAACTAGTTTTTCAATTCTCACTTCAGATCCGTCCAAGTCTTAATCGGGCACTCGTCATCGACAAACTTGGAACACCACCACAGCTTGGCATCCCCTGCGAGGTACATCGATGCCATTGTCACCTTGTCTTCCTCTGAATTTGTGTGTACAGCTCGAAAGTACTGGTCCATGTCAAACAAGAAATTTTCAAGTTCCTTAGCATCCCTTGGCCCCTCATAGCATCGAGGCTCCGGCATCTTGGGCCTTTTTCCTTTTCCATCAAGCTCGAACCTGATCTGGCCATAGCCATTTGTAGAATGCTCACCTGTGCTCTGAGCTCCTCAAACTCCTTTTGGAGAATGTTCAAGGTGTCTCTAGCCTCTTCGCTCACATTGTGGAGAGTATCGGACAACTCCTGCTGGGTTGTCTTGATCTCCCTCACTTGGTCTTTAGTCACCATATGAATTTTCATTGCAGCCATCGTGGCCTCAAGTTCCTCAATTCTCTGTTGATGATTCGGTCCACCATTTGTGGCCATCTCATCCATTTTTCTAGCACTTCTCAACCGTGCTCTGATACCACGTGTCACGGACTAAGCTTTCTCTCAACAAGCAATAGACCGTGCGGCACTTGAATGGGCACTCCCAACCAAGTCAGCCTTCAATAGATCAAAATCTGAACAAATAACCATAAGCCTTGGTTAGTCCCAAGCATTCACAATAAGACACAATATATCGAGATCAATCTCAAGCACACACACAAGAAGGCATATTCGCATCGAGAAAAAGAAAAACACATCGAGGCAACAATCGAGACATTCAATCGGGGTGAGTTTTATTAAAAGGAATCATACATCGGGACCTCCCACCATCACCAGGGCCAGGGGGCAGCCCTTGGTGGGTGGCCTAAGCTCGCATAGCAACCGGTGAGACAGCCCAACACTACGCTGCCGGCTCACCCCCCTAAAGAGCCTTAGAGATTTTAGAGCTATGCTACCAGTAACCATTACAATGTTTGAAATGGGGACACTTTTCCTAGCACAAGGGATCTACCCGCCATGGCCCTATACATGGGTGGCTCATGGCAACCAAAGTCCTGGTCATGGCCCTATACAAGGTTGGCTCATGACACCGGGGATCGATCGGGTCCCCCCTACGTGCTGCTGATCTGCTACCACAACCCTCGTCAGTTCTGATCTTAGACTGGGAATGAACTCCGTATGCCTAAGCCAATCGACAAAACGAGCGGGCGGGCACTACCGGCCAAGAGACGGGATGCGCAAGCCGTGGATCGATAGGGTGGTATGGGTTTAGGCACATCTTCATATTTTGCCATGCCAATGCCATTTTTATGGCTTCTAAATTCATACAATGGTCCCTTAAGCCTTCATGTGAAGTTTCATGGCAAGACGACTCGTTTTCTATTTTTCATAATTTTTGAAACTTTTTACGGTTCGAGATTTTTTTAAAATTTTTTCAGAAGGAGTTTTGGCCCCAAACTTGGTAGACAGTGATCCTTGTATTTTTTGTTGGCATGCAAAAAAATTCAGCTAAAAACTCGAAGTGTACAGGATTTTGTGACCATTTGAAAAAAGTGTCCCCATTTCAGACACTTTAATGGCTACTGGCAGCAAACCTGTAAAATCTCAAATGCTCTTTAAGGGGGTGTGAGTTCTCGAGGTTTGATGAGGGATAGGGGGCCAATATAAGGGCCAAGTACCAGCACCCATCGCACATCATGTGCGCACACCCCCCGCCCCCCAATCGCTGGAACCTCAATGCTGTCGGTCAGGTTCTCTAGCGATGCTCCGGATATGGTGCCCCGGCGAAAAAAAATGGGCACCAGCACATGCTCGAGCAGCATGTGCACCCGTAACCCTCGGTCCTGGTCTGATCTTACACTGGGAATGAACTCTATATGCTTAACTGGAATGAAATCCGTATGCCTAAGTCAACCACGAAAC
>NW_019168329.1:0-23155 GCF_002303985.1 Durio zibethinus
GGAAGCTGGTGGCAAACAGTATGGTGTATGGCTTTGGGCATCACCACTGAAATACAAGAATTAGCATGGGAAAGGGGAAGTATAAAAGCTGGTTCAGATTTTAATGGCCAAAGGAGGAATAAGGCACGCGAGGAAGAAAGTGCACAACGGCAAACAGCAGTGGACAACACGAGATTCGGTGCATGATACGGAGTGAGAAAAGCAAGATAATCATCAGAATGAAGCTGATAATCATGCAAACAATGAAGATTACATGCGAGATTGCAGGAGCCCAAATGGGGAAGGGAGGGAAAAAGATAAAGCACGTGAGGTAAGAAATGATTGCATGATGAAATAAAAAAGGAGTGGGGACCAAATAGTATGATGATGGGAACAAAGTTTGTATGAAATGACATAAACCCGTTGACTTGAGAGTAGTACAGGCCCGACACAATAGAACCCTTGTCAATCACAATTATATATGGGGAAAATAAATAAATAGCCTTCAACCAATAAATAAAAGCCCAAGTTGCAAGAGAAATTGACAACTATGTCAGAAGCATGCAGGAGGGGAGGCTGGGATAATATTATACGCTGGAAAAAATGGCAGAGTCTGTGGGACACAAACAAAGGAGAACAATCCATACAATGTAGACGAAAGCAAACAACACGGCGAAAAAAATGAAATGGAAAAAAATGGCACGGGTGTCCAGAAAGAAATACAAATTTTTAGAGTGGACGCAGGAAAAGGAAACACGAGCTCAATGGGGTAACAGACATAGAGATTGAGTGGAGAAAAGAAATAGGAAGGTCCCACTGGACTCAGTAGGAACATCAAAACAAACAGCGAAGACTGGAGCCTAGTTTCACCAAGAGCCATTAAATGTATAACGTGGAACTGTCGTGGGTTTGGGAACCCACAGACAGTTCAAGCTTTTCAAAAGATGCTGAGGAAAGAAGATCCTAAGGTGGTGTTTTTTAAGTGAACCATTTCCCAAGTTACCAAACTAGATAGATTCGAAGGAAATGTAAATGTATGGAATGGTTGGGGTCGATGCGATCGGGGGAAGTGAAGTCTTGGTACTATTGTGGAAAGAGGTTTTGAATATGAGTCTGCCTGAGCTACTCCAAGTGCCATATAAATGTGGTGATTACGAACGATGAAGGAAAAGAATGGCGACTAAACGGGTTTTATGGAGAACTGGATACAAGAAATAGGCGAAAGGTGTGGAACACAGTTACAAGGTTGGCGAATAACAGTCATTTAACACGGCTATGTTTTGGGGACTTCAATAAATACTATGGAGCAATGAGAAAGAGGGAGAGGGGCTAGACCTGAATGGAAAATGGTAAATTTTCGGAGTACATTAGAAGACACAAGGTTGTTTGACCTAGGTTTTAAAAGGGCACAATTCACATGGAGTAAGGGGATAACCGAATCGAGTAGGGTTTGTGAAAGGTTGGATCATGCTGTGGCAAGTATCAATGGCGAGAGATGTTTCCAAATTATATAGATGAGTCATTTGACAAGCCTAGTATCGAATCATTGCCCGATCACGGTAGACATGAATGGGACACAAGACTAGCCGGTATAACAGAAGGAAGGAAAAGAGGAAACACTTTGCAGCCATGTGGGGGAAGGATGTCGAGTGCAATGCATATTCTGGAGACATATTGGTAATGGAAAGGAGCAGTGGAATAAAGCAGAAAATAGGGAAAGTTCTGGGAAGTGTGACAACGTGGGGTAAGAGGAAATTAGACGGTTTGCATGCAAAGGTTGAGAGCTGGACAAAGATTTGCAAAGGATCTAGTCTCAACGTAATAATGATGAGGAGGTGCGAAAGGAATTAGAGATAAAACAGCAACTAAATAGCCTAATGCAAAGAGAAGAGATTTTTGTTCACAGAGATCCATAATTAATTGGCTTAGGAAGGGGACAAGAACACAAAATTCTTCCATGCACAAGCATCACCCTCAAATGAAAGAATCACCCAAGAAAAAAATTGATCCTAATACAAACCTTATATAGGCCCAACATAGAAATAAATCCAATAAGTGTTAAAACAAGCCTAAATTAAGATATTCAAATGGGAATAAAATTGAACTAAATTGATTTATTTCAGACAAAATTAAGGTATACATCTACACATAAAAAATATATTTTGATTTATCTTCTGATCAAAACATTGTGGTGATGATATTTTGATCATAGCTCTAGATGGCAGAATTATGCCTTTGTCCTTTAAAATTGAACTTTCGCTCTACCAACAGATGGCGACATATGAAGCTGGCTTGATAAGGTAACTAGAGATTATCTGATTGATACCAATTATATCTTTATTGATGTCACTTAGGAAATTGATAATTTAAATCTAAAGGATAATCTCCTCATTTGAAAATCATTGTGCATGAAAGTTCAAAGGATATCAATAATGAATTATCCAAACTATTTATATATGAGATATATGAAATTCTCAATGCATTGTTTCTTGAATATTGCGGGCAATTAAAGAAAGCACTATTCCCAAACCGATAAAAAATCCAAACTTATATGAAATTCTTTAGGTAAATTTTCGTGAAATTTCTTTTTTAAAATGATTTAATAAAAATTTTAATAAAAAATCTAAACTAATAGATTGATAAAGTTTAATGTGTCAATAATATGTAAAAAATTATTAAAAAATATTATTTATAATTCAAATTTAATCGATACTTATTCAATGGTAAAAATTTTGTCAATATTTTAACTAAAAATGTTCATTCTAAAATATATATAAAATTTTTTAAATTTTTTAAAATTTTGGCATACTTCATCTATGGGCAAAACTTATATAAAATTCTTTAGGTGAAGCTTGTGAAGTTCCTTCTTAAAATGATTTAATACATACTTTAATAAAAAATACAAATTGATAGATTGATAGAATTTAATATGAAGATCAATAATATGTCAAAAGATTATTAAAAACTATTATTTGTAATTTAAATTTGATATATACTCATTTAACGGTAAAATTTTATCGACATTTTATTAAAAATATCATCTAAAAGTATATATATCGAAAGTTATTAAAAATTTTTTAAAATTTTGCATACTTGATCTATATAATGAGATTTTTCAATTTATCTATTTTGATTTTTTATTTTAATTTTTATTTAATCATTTCTCTTAAAAAATTTCACGAACTTCACATAATGAATTTCACTAATTTCACATAATGAATTTCACTAATTTCACATAAAGAATTTCGTCTAAGTATTTCCCTCCTTTTAAAGTCTCATATCATGATGCATAGTTAATTCACAACAAAATGGTTAGATATAAGTCCTTAATAGATTTATAACTCTTTTGAGGTTGTGGAACTCTTTAGATAAGGTTTCTTATGCAAGTAGAGAATTGAAAGGTTGCTTCTTATGAATTTTTGGTTAATCTTAAGAGTATTTACCAAGATAAAGAAAAAAACCCATTATTAAATTGTGTTGTCTTTGGAGGAACACACGAACCAATGTAAAATGTGAATATGTTTTCTTGTGTCTCATATTTAATTTAAATGTTCAAACCTTTGTCATCTATAGACATACACCTCAACGTAAGAATCAAATTGCATTTTCTTATATAGGTTGCATAAATTTTGCATTTTTTTGATAATAAGCGAGAGATTATTGTATATATTACAAGAAATTGTTCCTTAAATATTTAAATAAAAAAAATGGTTTTAAAAATCATGTAGTATGCATATAGATTAAAAAAAAAAAAAATGATGTTTGCAAGTTGAAAATAGCCTGGGAATGAAATTAGATAAAGAGCAGCTAAGAGCAGCAAAACTGCCTTAACAACTGCTCATGAAACAAATTGAATCAGTGACTTTTGGGTAACATTTTGATTTTACACAAGCAAATTTTCCATCAGAATATCACTTTTTTATTCCCACAAATAACGTATAAAAAATAATTTATAATTTGAGAAACAAGTTATTGATACTTTCACTTTCCAGAGAACCCCATCGTTCATTTTTATTTTGTAGAAGCAAAATTCTCTTGGAAGTATCATTTTTTTAGGCATAAATATAAAAGAAAAAACCTCCTAAATTAAAATTAAATAATCATTGAAGTCATTATCGTTTTATTATAATCAATTAAGCTTCCCAATATATATTTTCATCAATTAAACTGTTATTAAACAAAAATTGGTTAACCGTCAACACCTATTTTTGTCCAATCGAGAGTTTAATTAAGTAAAAATATATATTTAAAAATTCAATTAGATGAAAATAAACATTTAAGGATTCAATTGAATGAAAATAATTATTTGAGATTTCAATTGATTATAATAAATTAATAAAGAATTAAAAAATTATTTAATTTTTGTTTAAGGGTTTTCCATATTAAAACCTTTTTTTTTTATCTTCATGAATAACTTATTAAAATAGAAAATTATCATTATAGGACAAGTTATTGGTGCTTTCATATTGTAAAAAAATCAGTTCTTCCTTTCAAAAAGACAATTTCGTCCAAAGTATCACTTTTTTAATTAATTTTGCATATAGCCAATTAAAATTAATAGTTTGCATTGTGAAACATCTTAACCATGGTAAGTAAAATAATAAAAAAATCTTTAGATTTTATTATTTTATTTAAATAAATCTTTATATTTTTATTGCATTCAAATTAATCCTTAATTTTTAATTTACAACAAATAAATTTTTAATTTTAATTTATATTTAAATAAATTCTTAACTTTTAATTTTTATCTCAATAAACTCTTAACATAAATCAATTTTTTGTTTGAGTTAAGCATTTATATGAATACAAATAAAAAATAATAGTTTATTTAGAGATAATAAAAATACATGAAATTATTTTTGAAAATGGAATAGCTGACGAACTTTTTTAGTTTAGGCTGTCGTCACAGCAGCTCTGTCTTTGATGTTGTCCATTCGCTCCAATACCATCCTGAAATGTCGACTACTCCCTAGCTTTTCTGGGACTGATCAGGTTGAACCCACTACAAAAAAATCTGACAATATAAGATGAATTTTTTAAATGATGCATTATATTTCATTATGTAAAATATATAAAAGATGACGAAAAATATATTTTATCACACTTTTATATTATTTTAATATTTTATATGATTTATAAAATCATCACATAAGAATAAAATCAAAATCTTATCACCAAATTTATTTCTAAATTTATTTGGTAAAAATTTTTTTGTGACATTTTTTATTTTGTTATGTTGTAATTCTGTCATCAATTTAAAATTTTATATATGACAAATTTTTTTTAATAGATTTTAGATGACGTTATTAATTTTTATCACAAATTGAATACTTTAATTAATTATTAATAACATTATAATTTTGTCATGTTAATATATAGTGTTATATGACAATAATATAAATTTCTCAAACTTTTACTACTAAATTTATTTGGTCAACATTTTTTTTTAATTTTTTTATTTTAGGTGACGTTATAATTTTGTCACTAATTTAAAATTTTATTTGTAACGAATTTTTTCTAATAGATTTTAGGTGATGTTATTAATTTTTGTTATAAATTGAATATTTTAGTTAACTACTAATGTCATTACAATTTCGTCACATCAATGTATGATATTATATGATAATAACATAAATGTCACAAACTTCTATCACAAAATTTATTTGACGAAAAATTTTTTGTGACATTTTTATTTTAGGGGACATTATAATTTTGTCACCAATTTAAAATTTTATCTATGACAAATTTTTTTAATAGATTTTAGGTGATGTTATTAATTTTTATCACAAATTGAATACTTTAGTTAACTATTAATGACGTTATAATTTTTTCACGTTAATAAATGGTATTATATAACGATAACATAAATGTCATGAATTTTTACCATCAAATTTATTTGATGAAAAAAAATTTTTGTAATGATTTTTTTTATTTTAAGTAATGTTATAATTTTGTAACCAATTTAAAATTTTATCTATGACATATGTTTTCTAATAGATTTTAGGTGATGTTATGAATTTTTATCACAAATTAAATACTTTAGTTAACTATTAATGATATTGTAATTTCATCATGTCAATGTATAATGTTATATAACAATAATATAAATTTCACAAACTTTTAAATAATATTATGATGTTATTTATCTGTTACTAATAAGTTCAAATTAATGTATAATTTATATGTGATGATTTTACTTACATTATATATATATATAATATCTCTAAATAGAAAAAATTTTAACTACACTTGACTATACTAATAACTTTTGAGTAAAAAATGAATTTTAAATAGTTATTAATATCTATAAAAAAATAATTTTAATTGAAGTTTTCCTAAACTACACCCTAAGAAAAGTGATACAAATTGATACAGATACAAAATTATTTGCTCTTTAAAAGCCTAAAATTGCCCTTGTCATTTCGGCACTTTCTCATCTCGTTACCAAGTTCTTAAAAGTACCATGATGATGTTGATTGCAACTAAAAAATAACTTATAATCTTGCTTCATTATGTACTAACTAATAGAGTACTACAAGTAGTAACTATTTTGGTGTATTGGCATTGTCTTTACTAGTTTATTCTTTAAATTTGATTAATATTCAAATCCTTAATTCAAAATTTTATAATTTTATTTTATAATTAAAATAAAATTTTAAATAATTTGTTAACATGGTTAACTAAAAATTGTAATTTTCATATATGACCCTTAAATATTATTTATTTTAATATAATTTATTGTTAGAAACTATTGAAAAAGAAATAAGAAAAATATTGGGTTTGAGTTAACCTAAGTATGTATTCATATTTGTATAAAGGTTCAATTGATTTAAAATAAAAAGTATTAAGACTTGATTAATTGTAATAAAATATTAAGAGTTTCATTATTATTAAATTTTTATTTGAAGGTTTTTTTTTATTTTTATGTTAATTTTTTCAAATAAAAAAAAAAGTTTTGAAGCTCATTAATAGGCCCAAATCCAATAAATTGAGATTCCATTCAATGACTTCTCTAGTTATGGGCCTAAACAAATAAATTGGGCAAGCCCATTCTAACTAGGGTAGAGATATCAAGTGGGTCCCAATTTAAGCCATTTTCTTGCCTCTACGAAAAAAGAGACCTTCAAATGCACACTTTTTTTGGTGTAAGAAAAATTTTAAAATCTCTAGAACTCTAAACATCATTGGCGAGAAAATGCCTAAGACTGACATGTTCCTCCGATGAAGAGGAAGAAGAACTTGAAAACAACCTCAATAGGGAAACTTAGTGTCACTCACCAAACCATAACCCTATCTCCTCTTAACCCTAGCCCTTTAAAACCACTTTTAATCTCTTACGACAATTTTGTCGATGCCTCTAAAAGCTTCATTCCTCCATCTCCTCTTTAAGTAGAGGAAACAGCGGCTCTAGTTACATCAATGGAGAGCTATCGTTTTCAAAGTGGAGACTTTCTTTTAAAAATGGGTCTTGAATTGAGGAGAGAGTGGTTGGATTCTTGCATTCAAGGCCTGGACAACTGTCATAATATATAGATCCAAAAATCTATAATTAGACTTAACAAATGGAGTCGTCACCAATTTTTTTTTTTAGGTGTGATTAGCCACCTAAGGAATCTATCTTCTTAAGGAGCTTCTAACCTTGACTAAGGGTCCTTAAAAGAATAAGTTAGGTCTACTAACTAGAATAGAGTTCAGGAGTTCAGTTACATGTAGGGAATGTTATAGCACCCCTATATGCCCATCCAAAGGATAATACCATATTATTTTAAATTTTGTCCTTAGGTCTTGAGACTAATGGTTTCAAATTTTTATGTTAAATATTGGAAATAATTTTTAAGATTCTTAATCAATCTGGTAGAACTCTTAAAAAAAATATTTTTTCACTTCAAGAGTATTCAAGAATCTCATTTGATATCTTGAAGAGGTTCCGTCATCGAAAAAAGGTTTATTTATTATTTTTATGTCGAAAATATATCTAATTATTCCACCATTTGAACCAAATTAAAAATATTCTCTTTTGAATTCTAAATGTTTCACCATTTGGGTCAATTTGGAAATTTTTTCTTTTTTCTTTTAAAAAGAAAAGAATATGACAATTATTTTTATTGAAATTTAATTTAAATTATTCCACCATTTGGGATAAATTTAAAGAAATTTCTCACCTAGAGATTTCTTAGAAAATTTACAATTTGAAATTTATATGATTCTCATTCTTGGATAATTATCAAATATTTTCAACCAATATTTTTTATTTTTTTTGTTTGAAAATAAATATTAATTATTGTTATTAAAACTTTATCTAAATTATTCCACAATTTGAGACAAATTTAGATAAAATTTTTCACCAAGAATTTTATAAAAATTTACCTTTTGAAATTTTCATAAATTTCATCATTGGATAATTAATATTTATTCCCAATTTTTTTTATTTTTTCTAAATTTAATCATATAAAAATACTCTTAAAAATAAATAAAAATAAAATAAATAAATAAATAAACCAAAAAAATGGAATGGCTCGGCTCGACTCGGGGGAAATCGACTCAACTCGCTCAACAGTAGGATCTGCAAAGTGAGTTGAAACAGGTCAACGCTATGGGTCGGGTCGCTTGAATGGAAATGTGTGGATCCTGATAGGTCTCTTAATGCCAAAACGACATCGTTTTGCAATGGTATATAATCCCAAATCTCAGTTTTCATTTCCTCTTCCCTTTCTCTCTCTTTCTCTTTTCTTTCTCTTTCTCTCTAATCGTATGAAATTCGATTGAATATCAACCGGATTCTGAGAAATACCATTGAAATTTGGGTTGATTCATCATACGATCGTCAAAAAATTCAAACATTGTTGAAATCTTCATCGGATTCTGGAAAACTTTATCAAAAAATTCAATTGGTGCTAGAAAACTCAACAAAAAATTCAATTGACGCAAAAAATTTTTCTGAAATATGGAATTTCCAAAAAAGTTTTCAGAAAAATCCTTTTTTTAACCCAAAATTTTTTTTTTGCTTTCTGCTTTTCTCTCTGTTTTTTTGTTTTTATGTTTCCTATGTTTCTGTCTTTTCTTCGTGTGTTTTTTTTTTTTTTGCTAAACTAAAAAGGATTTTAGTCGTTTCTAAGTTTTAATTCCAACTTTTAATCCTACCTAAACTCCTAATTTCAATCCCATTTAAACTCCTTCTATTTTTTGTTTTTCTAACCTTTTTATTTTTTATTTTTTTATATTAGTAAAAATTAAATGTAGACCCCTGGACAGCTACCCCTCTTTGCACTTTTTCTGTGAAATAAAAAATTGTACAAAGACGTAAACAACCTAATCAACTCGACATAGACTCCTTAGATAACATAAAAACTCCTCTAAATAGAGGCTCAACGGTATTTTTTTTTAAATAAAGCTCCTCTAAACAGAAGCTTAACAATTTTAAAAAATTATGCTCCTCTAAATAGAGGCTCAATAATTTTGAAAAATAAAAGGCTCCTTTAATTAAAGACTCAACAACTTTGAAAAATAAAAGGCTCATTGACAATCACGTCTAGAGGAGTCATAAATTAGGTATGATTAAATGGAAACTCAAAGATTCACAATTTGAATTCAAAATTCAAAAGTTCAGATTCATAAGAACCTTTCAGCTTTGCAAGAGTTCATTAAAATTGATTATCAGAATTTAGTTCCACAAGAATTTGATTCACAAAATTACAGATTGCAAGATTTCATATTTGTAAGATTTTAAGATTCGCATTTGCAAATTGTAAGAATTGCATCTAACATTTAAAGATTCTCATTCGAATTTTGGAGATTCTCATCTAAAAGTTTAAAGCTTCTCATTCGAGTTCAAAAGTTCACCTAAATTTGGGATTCACATCCAAAAAGTTTTAAAGCTTTTCATTTGAATTTTGGAGATTTACATCCAAAAGTTTAAAACTTTTCATTCTAGTCTAAAGATTCACATTCAATGAACTTTAGGGTTTCACATATCAAAGATTCTCATTTAAAACTCAAAGATTCTTATTTGAAACTAAAAAAATTCTCATTTGAAACTCAAATATTCTTATTTGAAAACTCAAAGATTCTTATTTAAAGATTTCTTAAAGATTCTCGTTTAAAACTCAAAGATTCTTGTTTGAAACTCAAAGATTTTTATTTGAAGACCCAAAGATTCTCATTTGAAACTCAAAGATTCTCATTTGATAATTTCTCAAAGATTCTCATTTGAAACTCAAAGATTCTCATTTAAGGATTTCTTAAATATTCTCATTTAAGACTCAAAAATTCTCATTTAAAAAATTTCTTAAAGATTCTCATTTAAGTCTCAAAGATTTTCATTTGAGGATTTTTTAAATATTCTTATTTAAGACTCAAAGATTCTCATTTAAGGATTCATAATTTTATCCTAAAATACTTCATTTAAAGATTCAAAAAAAAATTTTCCAGATGACTTTCAAACTTTTACCAAAGTCAAAATTTTGTATGTAATGAATGTCATGATCAATGATGCAAATGCTTTCTTAATGATGCAAATACAATAATCTAGATTCTCACAATGCCATATTCTTAACCATGATTCAAATGTTTACTGTATAATGCAAATGCATAGCCAAACCAAAGTTTCAAATATTCTCCAAACAACAATGCAAACATAAAGCATGTAATGCCAATGTCCATGTCATGAAATCCTAATTAATTATGGTAATATAGTTTTCAAGACTCCACTATCTCTCATCTTTCTTTTTCAACTTCTTAGCACTAATCATTTAGAACAAGTTTCATCGATTGATACTTGACCGTAATTCACAGGCCTTCAGCACTAATAATTTCAAAACAAATTTCATCCATTGCCCTATATTATTTAATCATAACTCATAGGTTTCTTAGCACTAACCATTTCAGAACAAATTCTATCTTCTAATCCATATTATTTTAATCATTTGATCACCATTCATAGGATTCTCAGTAATAACCATTCTAAAACAAATTTTATCCTCTAATCTATATTATGTTCATCACTTGATCACCATTGACAGACTTTTCAGCACTAGCCATTCCAAAATAAATCTTGTAAACTGATCATCATCATTTGATCACAATTCATAGGCTTCTCAGCTCTAGTAATTTCACCATAGATTTCATCCATCAATTCATACTATTTTTATCATTTGACTATAACTCACAAGTTATGTCGATTGATCCATCACCGAATTTATTTCTTGATCGTCTTTTTTTTTTAGATTTTTTACTTTCTCTTCATTTTTTGACCAATCTATCCCCATATTCATCATTTGATCACGCGATGTATCTTTTTAAATCATCTTCTCAAGTTTTCGCACTCTTCATTTTTTGCTCTTTATCATCCTAGATTTTTTTTTAAAAGAATGCAAGAAACTGTTAAGCATATATTCATTCATTCATCATCATTTCAAATCATGATAAATATAATGCATTCACATGTTTTCTCGATTCATTCTAGGGATGTAATAATAAGAGAGCACAAGGTGAATTAGGGAGAATGGTAATCAATGAAGAACAAGTTTGGTTCAAAATAAATGGGAAAAGAAATAAGTTGGATGCATGTCATTGGAATGAATGGTATATCCAAACAATGAATATTCAAATAATTCTGAATATCAGTCTAAGATTCTTTTTCAAAAACTCATTCCATTGATTATCGAAATCATTTTAAGCTTATTGAACTTTGCCTCAGCTTTGAAGGATCTTCAGATGTCTTTGACTTCTATCCATGTGAGCTATTTATCCAACTCCCAACTCAGAGATTTTTTTTACCCAAATCGTCTTTTTGGGTTTTCAATTTGAGTCTTTCTTTTCTTTCCTTTCCATTTTTCTCTTTTTTCATTTTTCATTTTTTTCTTCTCATTTTTCAATTTTTTTCTCATTTTTCATCCATTAGTGATATCTCCCACCCATCAATTTTTAGAACAATGTAGCATGATTCCATTGTTCCATACAAGCATGCCTTAGCTTAACATATGATCATTCAATTCGAGCATTCACACTTAATCCAAATAGACTTTTAAAGATTGTAACGTAAGCCATGGTGAGGGATCATGAAAGAAATGAATAAAATAGGCTCAAAATATGTGTTTGAAGGGTTTAAAACCAAAGAATCATTTCTCAACATTTGATGGATTTTGGCATTTTGCCCCATTATTTCACTATTTTTTCATTTTTATCTATCTTATTCCTCACAAAAAGATTTTTCTTACTTTGCCCCAAATCATGTGTGGCATTTATTTTTCTTTTTTCCTTTTTTCTTTTTTTTTTAATCTTTGAGATTTTTTGTGATCTTTTGTCTCTTTTTTTTTTTCAAAACATTGCTCCCCAATGTGAAGGGTAGTCATTAGTCAGGGTTCTTTAGGAAAAAAAAATCATAATAGGCTCAAATGGATAGTAATAAATGATTTTTCAAATGGTAAAAAAAAGATGGTCATTTTCATCTCAAATACAAATGCTTTCTTTGAAGATCATCTATTAAAAAAAAATAAGCTTGTGGATCTTTGCACATCTTTAAGATATATCTATTTCACATCTACCAGTAACTTATTTCTTTTGCTCAAATAATCTTCTCAAATCAATGTGAATGAGTTCTCAAAATTAAATCCCAGAATTATTGTTATTATTGTCTAAATATTCACCATCTGAAATTTGAGAATGAAAATGAAAAGTTATAAAAAGTAACAAAGCATAGAACAATGGTTAAATGAAAGAAAGAATGTAATGAAATGCATCAACTTATCTTTTATTAAAATGATAACAAATGAAATCATATTACAAAAAAGAAATCCTAATATTACTCTTAAAAAAATCTTAAAATGACAAGCAACTCTCAATCAGCCTTAACATCCTATTCAAAATTATGCCCATGTGTAATCAGATGAAAGATTTTATTGACATCTTGTCTCTTTGATTCATCGAAGCTCAATAAGTCTTTATGGATCAAACTTTGCACTTTGTATTTGAAAGCAAGGTAGGTATCAATAGAATGACCCACGTTTCCACTATGATAATAACACATTGCATTAGCATCGTACCACTTTGGATAAGGTGGCTTTAATGGTTCTAAAATAACTGAAGATACCAAGTTGTTCTTGATCAATTCTGAGAAATAACTCAGTGTAAGTCTTGAAGATAGGGTCCATATCTTAGTTATCCCAAATCTCCTTAAACCACTTGCTTGGTTTTTAGACTTTGAAGCTGATGTCGTGATATGGATAGAATCATATATAGGTACTTGAAAGGCTGATTAGCAAGTTAGTGAGTAAGTTGGTTGTGGCTATGGTTGGTAAGGGTGAAGTGGGATATTTCTCATAGTAGGATAATATGGAGAGTAACCTTATGGTGGATAGGGTTGATATCCCCTAAACTGTCTATCAAAGTTCATGGCTTGAGCTTCAGTCTCTTTCTTCTCTGGCACTTTCTTAGTTTTTTCTCTTTCTAACTTGCTATTTTTAATGGCATTCTCAATGATTTCACTTGAGATCACCATATTAGCGAAATTTTTTGTTACATTCTCTATCATCTTTTCATAATAGAGAGATTTCAGAGTGTTAACAAACAATACTATAGTTTTTTTTTCAGTCAAAAGGGGTTCCACTTGAAAAGCTATATCCCTCAACCTCTGGGCATATTTCTTGAATGATTCAGTCACTTTATTTTTCATATTTTACAAAGAAATGTGATTAGGGGCTAAGTTTATAATATGTCAGTACTAATTAATGAAAGCATGGGCCATATTGCTCCAAGAATGAATGCGGATCCTGTCTAATTGAATATATCACTTAGCAGCAGAGCCCATAAGGCTATCTTAAAAAATATGCATAAATAGCTTCTCATTATTAGCATGGGCTGCCATCTTTCGATGGTACGTGGTAGTGTGGATCTTCGGACACTTTGTATCATCATATTTCTCAAACTTTGACACTTTGAATTTTTGAGAAATAATCATATCCGGGACTAAATAGAGCCCGGTTACATCCACTGAACCATAAAAATAAACTCTTTTCACTGCTCGCAATCTTTCCTCGAACAAGTTCATCTTTTATTCAATTTTTGAGGCTTCTAAAGTCTCTTTCTCTTTGGGCCTCAACTTCTCTTTCTCTTTTTAATCATCCAAATTAGGGACTGGTATTAGTTTTACTACTTTCTCAGTAAAGATAAGATTTACATAACTTGATACTCCCTTAGATTTGAAGTTGATGGTATTTCAGGGTATGTGTACCTTACAGGATAGGTAAACTACTGTGGTAGTGGATCTTGTGTGGATTGAGCTTGCTGCGATCGAAAACCAAAAAGGTATAGAGGGTCGATCACCTTTTGTGATGGATGGTCTTGGTGGCTAGTACTTTTTTCTATACCTTTTCCCTTATTCAACTTATTCAAAGCCTCTAGAATCCTGTTCAATTCCCCTTCAACCTTCTTTTGGGCTTTCTCTATCCTCTCGAGATTATTAAAATTGTTTTGTTTCATCTATTTAGCTCGAGCTCTTGTATTGTATTAGTGAGTAAGGTTCTTACTTGGTGGAGCTATCCTTGAACCTTGAGTGCCACAATTATGTTATTAGAAATGCTATGCTTTATGCATGATATGTTGATGCATGAAATGTACATTTTCATAGATGAAATAAAAATGATGTAGATGTAAAATGTTACATATGACAATGAAAATGATGCATGATATGGTAATGCAAATGCACAAAGTCAAACAAACAAAATAGTTAGATCACAAATTATTTCTTCTTATGTCCTAACTTCAAGTTACATCTATCAATGGGTAGGAAGGGCTTTATCTTAGGAGTGGCCTCTTAAGTGTAAACTATATACAGGGTTAGCTGATTTTGACCACTAAAGGTTCTCAAATTGTTCCTTACATCATTGTCCATCACAGAATAGTAAGGCAGTCCAATCCTCATCTATCATAGGCTACTAACAAAAATGATTCAATTTGAGTTGAAGTATTTTGTTAGTCATTACAGATATTATCATTTCACGAGAGTGTACGTACTTTACTCCCTCCTAAGAGGGACGAAGCTCGAGTATAGAGCTCATGTAATGTAAATGTATGTGATAGTGTGTGTGAAAGAACATATAGGTTTCATGCCAAAAAATACAATACAAGACAAAAAAGAAAAATCGTTAGTAAACAAATAATTACAATTTAAAACCATTAAACCAAAGGATATGATAAATTTAAAAATTATGGCTTGACTCTTTATAGCTCTCTAGTAGAGTCGCCAAACTGTCATAACATATAGATCCAAAAATATATAGCTAGACTTAACAAATGGAGTCGCCATCAATCTTTTTTTTTTAAAGTGTGATTGGCCACCTAAGGAATCTATCTTCTTAAGGAGCTCCTAAGCTTGACTAAGGGTCCCTAAAAAAATAGGTTCGAGTCTATTAACCAGAACATGGTTTGAGAGTTCGGTTACATGTGGAAAAAGTTATAGCACTCTCATATACTTGTCCAAATGATGGCACCATATTATTTTAAATTTATCTTTAGGTCTTGAGTTTAATGATTTCAAATTTTTATGTTAAATATTGGAAATAATTTTTAAGATTCTCCATCAATCTAGTAGAACTCTTAAAAAAATATTTATTCACGTCAAGAGTATTCAAGATTCCTATTTGATATCTTGAAGAGGTTCTGTCGTCGAAAAAATAATTATTTATTATTTTTTGTTGAAAATATATCTTATTATTCCACCATTTGGGCCAAATTAAAAAATATTTTTTCTTTTGAATTTTTAAATTTTTCACTATTTGGGCTTATTTAGAAAATTTTTTTTATTTATTTCTAAATTTTTCACTATTTAGGTTAATTTAGAAATTCTTTTCATTTTTTTTTGGAAAGAAAATAATATGACAATTATTTTTATTGAAATTTTATTTAAATTATTCTACAATTTGGGACAAATTTAAATAAATTTTTCACCTAGAGATTTCTTAACAAATTTACCATTTGAAATTTCTAAGATTCTCATCCTTGGATAATTATCAAATATTTTCAACCAAAAATTTTTATTTTTTATTTTTTTTCTTTTTTTGGTTTGAAAATAAATATTAATTATTGCTATTGAAACTTTATCTAAATTATTCCATAATTTGGGATAAATTTAGACAAAAATTTTCATCTAAGAATTTTATAGAAATTTAACTTTTGAAATTTTCATAAATTTCATAATTGGATAATTAATATTTATTCTCAAATTTTATTTTTATTTTATTTTTTCTAAATTTAATTATGCAAAAATACTCTTAAAAATAAATAAACACATAATAAATAAATAAATAAAACCAAAAAAATGAAAAAAAAAAGAACGGCTTAGTTTGACGGTTGCAGAACGGCTTGGCTTAAGGCACAGACAACAGCTAAAAACGTGACTCAGGGGAAATCGGTTAGGCTTAGCACCAGGGTCTGTAGAGCGGGTTGAAGCGGGTTAGCGCTATAGGTCGGGTCACCCGAATAAAAACGTGCGGATCCTAATGGGTCTCTTAATGCCAAAACAGCGTCATTTTGCGATGGTATATAAGCTCAAATCTCAATTTTCACTTAAAAATTCATTTTTCCTGTCTCTCTCTTCCTTTTTCTTTTTTTTTTTCTCTCTCTCTCTCTCTCTCTTTAACCGGATAACTCTGGTTGAATATTAATCGGATTCTGAGGAATGCAACCAAAATCTAGGTTGGTTCACCGGACGATCGTAAAAAAATTCAAACTTCGTCGGAATCTTCACTGGATTTTGGAAACCTTGCAAAAAAATTCAACCGGTGTCGAAAAATTTTGTCGAAATCTAAAATTTCTAGAAAAAATTCCAAAAAAATCCTTTTTTTAACCTAAAAAAACTCTCAATTTTTTTTTTACTTTATGCTTTTCTCTCTGTTTTTTTGTTTTTGTGTTTCTGTATTTTCTCTTTGTGTTTTCTTTTGCTCAATCTGTGTGTGCATTTATAGAATGTAATTCGAGAACCCTAAACTAAAAAAGATTTTTAGTCCTTTCTAAGTTTTAATTCCAACTTTTAATCCCACTTAAACTCCTAATTTCAATCTCATTTAAACTTATCCTATTTTTTTCATTTTTTCCAGCATTTTTATTTTTTATTTTTTATTTTTTTATATTAACAAAAACAAATGTAGACCTTTGGATAGATTGTAGTGTCTACAACAGCTAGGTCTTAAAATTTTTGACTCTTGATGGTTTTGAAAAAGTGAAGCTTTGCTTTAAGCAATTCTTGTTCTCTTATATGAATTATTCTGAAGTGATGTTTTTCCCGAGAATGTCGATTCCATACATCTTATTGATCTCAAAGAACCTTTCGTCTTGCAAGTTTGCTTTATTTATTTATTTATACATTTGTTGCTTATTTGAATATGTTATCTACTGGAACTTGTAATTTTAGCTACATAAATCATAATTTGGTTTGATATTGAACATGCTCTCCCTTGATTCACTTGTCCATTTAATATTGACAAAAACTATAGAAATCATCGCCACCCTCTAATTGAATGTCCAAATCTATGATGCTGATGTCTATAATTTATAGGAGAAAAAGTATGATTTATTGGGGGCATTGTAGACAAAGATTGGATGATTTTATAAGAAATTGTCTTGGTCAACTTGAAAGATTATTATTAGATTTCTTTTTCTTATTTTGATGCATCTACCGGATATGCGAGACATAAGAAATTTCTATGATGACTTATTTTTTATAGTTATAGCAACGGCAAACAACACATTTGGTAAAAATGCTATATGCTATATTATCATATTGATTTTTAGGTATCACCGAGTTTTGTCACCTTGGTATTTCTAAATTATTGGCTATGAAAAATACATGTTGTATAGTGCTTTTCAAGCCAAAAGCAACTAGTAGTTTTCAAAGAAACAATTGGTTTCTGAAATAAACAATTAGGTTTTTGTCGAAAATGTTTCAATGTCAGTTGTGCATTTGTGACTCCTATTGTGTTTGGGTTTGCTAATGTGGAACCTATATGGGTTTAGAGGTGCATAACATCTCACAAAAGAATTCCTTATTTATAAATTGGAGCACAATCTAAGGGTCACTTTACTCAAGGTGTTAGACCATAGCAAAATCAAAGAAACTTAAACTTTGTGAAATATTATGTTAAATGAATCTACCTTTGATGAAAATTCTATTTTTAGAATTCTCGAAAGTCATTGCAAGAAATGGGCTCCTGTCTGTAGAAAAAAATAATGTTACCTATGTTAGAGATCAGTACAGCTCTGATACCGCTTATTAGAAAATCAATACACACGCAGCACCTACGTACAAAATAACAAGCTCAAATCAAAAATAAAACACACAAATATATTTGTTTTGACCTAACTCAAAATGGCCTACTCTAAAACCCAATCCACTAAAAAATAAATCTTTATAACTGTAAGACTTTTAGAATTGAAAAGCCTTCAAAAACTTCTTACTCAAAACTTAACCCAAAATCCAATTATACCATTTTAATAACCTACTCACCTAGCTATTCTCTTAGTATCTAACTATCTGGGACTACTAAAATAAAACCAAAACATCTTATTTATAAGGGTGAAACCCCTTATACTTTTACTAAATTCTTGATGTGGGATATAAGACAAACTCAAAACTCTTATAACTTTTGATATGAGATTATGAGATTTAAGGTAAATCTCAACAACCTGCTGATAAAGAAAGCCATGGTAGAGTCTTTTACTTAATTAAGTTGCTTGCATTGTTAGATCATTAATAAGCATATATATTATGTACAATCTAGCCTGAAATTTTAAGAAAAAGCTAAACCAAATTATTGAATTGATCATTTCATTTGAAATATTCCTATTTTGTTTAATAAGGCTTCATTTTTCATGTAGCAATGAACTCCTAATTGGTTCAAGTAACATCTTAGACAACTTAAGCAATGTCATTGTCCTATGTTAGTCTCACCTTAACACATTATACTCATGGATATCCCTATTGAACTTGCATGTGCATATATACTCTCCTAAGAGAACTTCTACTTGAATAACAACATTTGCTGGGTAATGCATACAATGATATGCCTTATTCCATGTTTTAGGAAGCTTTTAGTTAAAATCATTTCTTACCCCTTTTTTTAATGTTTGATTTTGCTTGCATAAATACTTATCCTACATTGGTGTAATGATGTTATCAAGTAACTATATGCATGTTTCACTATCAGTTGTTACCTTTCTTCTTTCTATTGTGGCTATGATGTTGCAAGTACTATATATTTAGACTTTGTTTGATACTTTAATTCAAAAGTAAAAATTGGTATTCTTTTTGTCAGTTGGTTTAAAAATCAATCGATTTTTATTTATTTACTAAGTCTTTATATAGTTTACTTGTCAATTTTTTGACAAAGCTTATTCTTTAATATAGGGCAGGCCTTCATTTAAAAATTTGATATGCATAAAATAGATTAGTTTATTTTTTATATTTGTTTTGATTTTATTATGTGTATTATGGTTTGTTCTTATATTTGCTATTAATTATTTATTGTAGCTTCAAGTGACACAAACTTAACATCAACACAATCACCATCAAAACAAGATTTGGATTAAGAGCTTAAAGATAAGATTTCAATGACTACCTGTTTCATAGCTCTGATACTCTTTACTTTTTAAATAATATTATTTTTATATGATTTAGGGTAAACTTTAAAGAATGTATTACATTTAAAAACTAATTTAAATATTTGATCGATTTGCAAGAACATTATATTGGATTATTCTACAAAAATGATTGTGACGATTTTATTTTATATATAGGATTTAACGACATTAATTATATCATCAAAATTATAACAATTTATCTTTCTTCACTAATATATCATATTTTATTATTTACTTTGTGACGATTATATATTTCAATGATTTTTTTTTCATAAAAAGTTGACGAAAACTAATGTTACAAAAAAAAAAAAAGTATAAGGTGACTAAGGATGGCAACGGGTCAGGTCAAAGAGGATTTTTGTTCGCCCTGAACTCGACCTAACATGAGAAATTTTTTTTTTCACACCTGAATTCAATTTACTTGATATTGTATAAACCGTATCCGATTCGATCCGACCTGAAATTAATAAAATATTATTTTTAAAATAAATATAAAATTAAATAAATATATAAATATATATAAAAAAATTTTTATATATATCGGGTCTGGTCGAGTCGGGTCAGGTTTGCCTAAAACTTGACCTCGACCTAACCTCAATTTTTTTCTATAATTACTCGACCTGACTCAAAACTCGATTTTTTAAAAAAAAAAATTGATCCTATGAGATCGGGTCTTGTCGAAACTCGCCGGAGGCGGGTTGAGCTGCCAACCCTAAAGGTGATGCTTAATTTTATTGTCATGTTTAACATTATTTTATAATTATTGGTGATGATAACTATGTCATCAATATTATGACAATTTATCTTTTATCACTAATATATCAAATTTTATCATTTATTTTATGACGATTATAGCCTTTAATGATGTTGTTTTCATAAAGAACTGATAAAAACTAATATCACACAAAATAAAGCATAAGATAACGTATGATTTATTATCATGGTAGATATTATCTTACAATCATTAGTGATGATAATTATGTCACAATACTATGATAATTTAATTTTTGTCACTAATATGATCAGATTTTTCATTTAATTTATGACGATTATAGCATTTAATGATATTTTTTTATACATAGCTGACGAAAGATAACATCACAAAAAAAATAAAATATAAGGTAACATTTGATTTTATTGTCACTGTAAATTCATAATAAATGATGATATTTTGTTATTGTGACATTAGACTTTTAGTGACGGTGTAAACGTGACGAACATCGTAATATTTATTTTTTGTCACGAAATATATATGATGATAAAAAAATTAAATATTTAATGATATTATTTATATGTCATTAATGACCAAATTTGTTATAGCAACCCTATTGCAAAGAATATTATTATAAGGCTAGTTTACCGCAGTCAGTCCTTATATTAGCAAAATAGATAGAAGGAATATACCAACTAATATCGGTGTATTTCACTTATAAATTTTTTATTATAATTTTATAATTATTTAATTATAATAAAAAATTATATAATATAAGTTTCATCTAAAGCGAAACCAGCTATAGGGAAAAAGAGAAGCCAAAATAATAATTTCAATGCGCAAAGGTGGCCAAGCATTGTAATAGGTCGGGCCAGGCACTCTTGTATAAGATTGTTAAAATTTTTTGAGGGACCGAGACATCTACCTGCCCTGGCTATACCTCTAGGCTTCATATAAAATTTTGATGAATCTTATATAATTTTGAATTATGATCAGTTAATTTTAGTGTAACAACTGTAAGTGAGATCCTCTCCAACCAAGTGTTGAGAAACAGTTCATCAAATATATATGCGACTCTAAAACCATTGGTGCCCTGAACCAGTGATTCATGTTTCATGGTAAAGAAGCCATCAGGGGACAGCACACTGGAAGTCTGGGACATGTATTTTATTTCGTAATATTTGTCCATGTCCATGAAACACATACACTAACAGGGGAGGTGCTAATTGAGAAGGTGAATGTACAAGACTTCAGTGCAGTACCATACCTTTGATGGAAATATTTACAATAGGGCTCTAACTTCTTTTTTTACAGCTGAAGCACCAGCTCCACCAGAAACAGATCTCCATCAAACCTAAGCCCGGCTCCTTCTGCAGGCTGAGGTAATCCATCCACCATTCCACCATACACATATAAATAACGCCCTGAGTTATCCACGCAAGCTTGGTGAAATGATCTGGACTTGGATTTATAGCCCTTAGCTTTAAGTCTCCTCCACATGTTTGCCAACAATCTCTTTGAGCTCAATCTAGCTGGCTGCACTCTTTCTAATGATATGGCACTAATATCTAATATCCAAAAGTCATCCTTCCGGTGCCTCTGTGAATCTTCTCCTCCATGAATTAGCAGTCGTCCTCCTAAGATGAATGTAGCTGAATGGCCAACTCGTGGAGGGAAACTCCTGCTGGTATGCTTTGCAATTCATAAAATATTTGTGCCCATTTCGAATAACCTTCAGACATATCCAAGAGCCAGACATCATTGAGCACCTCATAACCCAATCCTCTCCCACCGAATAGAATTGTTTGTGTTTCCGCTATGCGTGTCAATGAATGTCCTGAACGAGCAGGAGGTGAGGGATGAATCACAATCTCATGCCATGTTCCAAAACGAAGATTTTCTGAGAGTTCTACAACCCATGTATCACCCAACCTGACGCCATCTGGACCAATTCCTCCATGAATGACCATCTTCCTGTTGCTTATGCAACATGCGGCATGAGCTCCACGAGGAGTTGGTGCTATTGACCCCACATCTAGCAGCCTCCATGACAATGAGATACCAAGGCTCTCGTGGAATGCTACTTGCCCCACCCATGTATCACTGTGACGATCCCCCCGGTCATTGATTCCTCCAAACAGAACAAGATAATTTTCAATGACAACACATGTATGCCCAAATCTCCCACTTGGGATACCTGAATGAATCTTCTGCCACTTCAACATCCTCCGAGAATTATTACCAATGTATGCAGCCCAAGTGTCATCAAGATGGCGTCCTAATATGATGAAAAGAACACTCCGAAAAGTTATGATATCAATGAGATAACTATACAAAGAAGATTTCTAAATTTTAACTAGTTACTAAATACGAAACCAGTTGGATGATAATTGTGTAAATCTTTACTTAATTATTTGCCAAATCACTGGCCATAAACTGCGCTTCACTAAAGATTAAATTTCCAACAAATGAAAGGTTTCTATCTTCCCAAAACAAAGTAAAACAACGGATTGTTCAAAATGTTTTGTTCACTGAGGGCTCCTCATATTTGTTAACTTTAGCAATCTTATACCATGAATCTTGTATCATTCAAACTTAAGAGTGATGATATTCTTCCAACAACTCCTATGTTGCTCGAATTAGTGTATGCTCCTTCCGCCATCCATAGATAGAAGCAAGGAAATTGGCAGAAAACGATGCATGCCATCTTTGGGAAGTTCACATGCCACCTTACAATTTCATAATATCCAAGAAGACCCTAATTGGTCCATCTAGGAATTTTTTAAATTGTCAAAATGACTTCGGGTCTGTCACTCAAATGCCTAGATCTAAAAA